>JANHFO010006652.1:62307-73651 GCA_032468095.1 Pareas carinatus | reverse complement strand
CTTTTGCGAGCAGCCGCTCGCTCCCTCCGCCATCCATTCCACCCATTTGCGAGCGGCTCCCAACTCTGTATTCGCACCATAAGACGCAGACACTTCCCCCCACCCTTTTTTGGGGGAGAAAAACTGTGTCTTATGGTGCGAAAAATACGGTATATGGAAGCTGTAATTGGTCCAGAATGCAGTGGAACGCACAGTTTTGAGTGTTCTGTGGTTCATCTGAGCAATAATACCGCACTGACTTCCAGTTGCTTTCTGAATGCAGTTCAAAGTGCTCATTGTTTAATTTATTTTTATTATTATTTATTAAATTAATATGCTGCCCATCTTCTGGATAAGGTGATTCTGAATGGCTACCATCTTTAAGGACATACATGGCACAAAGCCTAGTTACTTGCAGGACAGTTTCTCTCTGAGGTTATCTGCTTATCCTACTATTTTTGGTGCCACCTCAGTGGTTGCCACAGTGTGACCAGAGATCAGAGAACCCCCTACCCTTTTAGCCTCCTAGAAGACTGTGAAGATGTAGCTCTTTCTTCGAGCATTAGGCTAGAAGGAGAGATTTAACTATGAGGATATTTGATCTGAGATATGGGAGGAAAGGTATGTTTTTAACTATGTTTTATGGATTTCTATGAGCTACCTAAAGTCATTGTATGAGAAAGGTGGCTATGTAAGTGTTGTCAATAACATAAACATAAATAGCAAAAGTAGCAACCTGATTGCTAACAAATAGAATTGCATGTTGAAAAAGGTAATTCACTTCTTTTGCCTCCACTCCCTTAGGTTTATCTTCAGTGTTTTCCTCCTGATCTCATTATAGAATTATATCAGCACCATAGGAACAAAGGTGCTGTTTCATTGAATGTTTTGCAAAATCACTCTTTGAGATATGCTACAGGCATAATCTGTAGGTAGTAGAATGTAAAAGCCTCCTGTAGTGGAACACTGGGAATATTAGCCAGCTACAGATAGCCCTCTTTAAGCAACTATACCAAAATCACGTGATCCTGCCTGTGATTAGTTTTACACAAGACAATGAGTGCTAAAGTGTAATGGCGAACATATGACTGAGAGAGAGAGACTACAAAAGTCATAAGTGCAGACATTGATTACAAAGTTACTTTGTAACTGTGAATGGTTGCTCTCTGAAGCAGTCACTAAGTGAGAACTACCTATACTAGGAAAGATTTCTGTTTTTTTATCAATGGTGGAGAATGAAAATCTGAATGACTGTTACTACAGTAGCATGTCTACTCATATTCTCATCATAAAGTCTATTTCTAATGTTTTCTCATTGCTAGAAATTATGTTCCCTAACAAGTGGCCGAAAAATTGTAGTATATAAGACAAAAATTTGGTCCACTGATTCCCACCTGTATAATGCAAATAGCAAGATTTAAATATGAGGGGTTGTTGAAGGCTTTCTAATTTCTCACAGTATCATAGCAATGCAAGATGGAGTCTTAACAAAGATTGAGGATAACCCTACTTTCATCCTTAGACAAGAAATAGAATACCCGAGGGAAAGACATTGTTTTGGGCTACTTTCAACTGAGCAATAGCCCTCATATCCCTCTTCCTCATATAATATCTGAGCTATCAATTTGTCCTGAAATAAAGATGTGGTTTTAACTTAAATAATCAGATGTCCTTTTAACTTTAAAAAAAACCCTTCAGGATACATCCTATTGTACATCAGACAGTTACTAAAACAATAGATGGATATGTCCTTCACTTGCAGAAGGAGATGCTAGATATTTGAAGGAAGAACATTGCTATATTTTGTGGATGTTAATTGACCATGTGTTTTTTTCCATGTTACTTGTGTCAAAGATCATTGCCATTGTTTCCCCCCCAATAATCAACAAATCTGGCCAGCACTCTTCTAAAGCCAATCTTGGTACAAGAGATTAGAGTCATGTCATCAGCATATATTAGAGTTAAAGTTATGCATCTATTCAGCGAGGGATAAAAAACTTTGTAATTCCATACTCTCCATAATATCATTAATGTAAACATTGAAAGGGAATGAGCACACAACCTTGCTTAATAGTTTCTCCAATGATATGGGTATATCGTATAAGTATATAACATAGACTGAGGTTGCATATTTGATTATAGTTTTATATAGGTAAAAAGTTAGATATAGGAAGTCAGTTATATTAAAATTTCCAAATATAAGCAAATAAGAAAACAGTTGAAACATGTCAAAAATAAACCATAAAAGCTCCAGCCATCTTAAAAAGTACAGATTGTTAAATTTCAAAGTCAGTTTTGAATAATGATGTTTTTTCTTATGCTCAGATCTTTGAGAAAGAAGATTTCTGGATTTCAACAAGAAAATCATTACATATCTGTGGTGCCATTGCTGTATTAAAAAAATCTTTCTTCCTTTTATGTACCGTGTTTCCCTGAAAATAAGACCGGATCTTATATTAATTTTTGCTCTAAAAGACACATCAGGACTTATTTTTCAGTTAGGTCTTATTTTTGAAGAAATACAGTACTAAATGCATCTGGCTGGCCGGCGATCTTAGCTGGAGCTTATTTTGGGGGTAGGGCTAATTTTACGAGCATCCTGAAAAATCATGCTAGGGCTTATTTTCTGGTTAGATCTTATTTTTGGAGAAACAGGGTACCCATCAAATTAACAGAGATTATATAGATTCATTAAGGGGATGAATTGTATTGATTTCTTTACAGTTTATTTATTAGTTTTTAATGCTGCTCAATTTTGAGACGATTCTAGGTAATTTAAAATAAGAAACACCACTACCTGAACAAAACTGTATCAATAACATTTTTAAAAAAGTTTGACCCTAGAAGCAGCCTAATCCAGAACAGAGTTAAGTTTTAGGTGACTTCTAGAACACTTGAAGAGTGGGAGCCTTATGTATCTCTGAGAGGGATGCTGTTCCAGAGGGCATGAACCAACAGAGAAGGAATGTTTCCTTGTTCCCACAAGATGACAGCATTCACTAAAGGGACTTGGACCTCACTCTACCCAAGCACACTAGATGGGCAGAAACAGTTGGAGACTGGAGTGCTTTATAGATGATGACTTTGAATTTCATCCGAAAGCTAACTAGTAGCCAGTGCAGGTCACAAAGCAGCAATGACAGATGAACATAACATGGATCTCTTATTACTCCTTGTGCACTGCATTTTAGACCAGCTATAGCTTCTGGATGGTCTTCTAAGCCTAACCGCACTACTTTCTGAACTGAACATGGAAATACATAAACTATATGTATACATATCCTTCATTAAAGAACAGAATGCAGAAATGACAAATTTCTTCTTTCTTTTCAAGGTTGCGGAGGTACAAAGTGCTAGGAAGTAGCAGTTCTGATTCTGACCTGATCTCCCGTCTGGCTCAGATCCTTCAGAATGGATCTCAAAAACCACGAAGCCCTTCACAGTCTAAGAGTCCAGGATCTCCACATAGTCCCAAGACTCCACCCAAAAGTCCAGTCATTCCTAGACGCAGTCCCAGTGCCTCCCCTAGGAGCTCTTCTCTGCCCCGTACTGCCAGTTCGTCACCATCTCGGGGTGGAAGGCCACACCATGAGCAGAGAAGTTCATCCCCACATCTTGGAAGAAGTAAATCACCTCCTAGTCTTTCAGGCTCTTCATCTTCCAGGAGATCCTATCAACAAGAGCACTGCTTCAACAAATCTAACAAGAACGGTCTGAAAGGATCTAGTAGCTCTTGCCATCATTCTTCTAGCATTAAACCTCCCACTGGGAAGAACAAATCAGCCAATAAACTTAGCAGATAGGAACTGAATCTTGTCAGGTGTCAACCCCCCTCCCCATTCAATCTAATGCATGTTGTGTCTGTGTACTATGTATTTTAAAAAAAGGGACTGTCTTCAAAGATTAGCATTTATCCTGACTTTTGGAGAAAAACAACTTTTAAGATGAATTATTTATATGGCTCACTTTGTATAGGAGTGGCCAGGCATTGCCCAGGAACGGGGCAGCAAGCAGATCAGGGAAGCCGGAGAGCGGAGATGGAGCAGCCAGAAAGTCCATCTGGAATCACATTATTTGGGAGATAATTATTTTAATATGATTTTGCTTTCCTTTTTATTTATTAAGACAATAAGCTGACTCCCTAGAGTTTCATCAAGGAAAATTATAAAACCTGAAAGAAATGTACTGGGACACCACTATGCTTGAGGTTTAATCAGCTGCTATGTCTTTAAAGATTTTAAAAAGCACATTATTTGGGACAGCAAAATTCCACAAAGTCTTCTGTGTAACATTGGCCTTTTTCACAAATAATTTCAATTTGCCCATTGCCCATATTCCTTCTTGATGGATAATTACCTCTTCCAAGGAAAAAAAAGCTGTGCCACTAAATATTTGATATGGGTTACATTTAGTATTTATATAATTGGACAGGATTACAACCCTGAATATTAACAGCTTGAGGTAACAGTGTGTTTACAGATCCCAATGCTTCTATTATCTGTTTGGGTTCTGATCCATTTGATTGCTTAACTGTTTAATAATTTCTAGGGCCAGTTCCAATTATAAAATAAAAGTCAGTTAATCTTAAATTATGGTAGAAATACAAAGGGTATGGGATCATGTAACATCTTTATAGTTACATTAAATGCAATCACTTCTCAGGGCATCACTGAGAGAGCCAGTATAAAGCTTAACTACAATCTTTTATCCTTTATGAAATACTTCATTCACTTAACTTTACTATAATGTTCATCTCCAGTGTTATCAAACTGAAGAAGAGGTGAAATGTTTACACATTTAAACTTGAAACTTCATCCTTAATGTAGAATAAAATTGAAGCTTTAACCTTCTTTATAAAGGTGACTCAAGTATGCTAGAGAAAATTAGCTGGTTCTTTATTTTAGAATCTAGGAGGTAATACTTGCTAGGATAAGGTTACAGGACTGTGTCTGAAATGCCAATGTCTCTAATCCTATAGTGTGTAGAAAAAAGTAGTATGCTCATTTCCCAATATGTATAGAGCCAATAGCTGACCAATAGCGCTATATCTATGAAAGGGGATCTCAGCATGATTTCACCATAGTGTAGATATACATGGTGGGTTTTCCCCCCTCTTCTCCAAAATATGCTTGATTTGAAATATGGAAAAGAGGAGACCGAAACTTGGGTTTAAAGATAGTCTTCCGTTTTCCCAAAATAATACTGAATAAGATTGGTGATTTCTAGTTTTTCCAAACATAGGTGTGATTGATTTAGATTGCCAGATTCAGAAATGAGTGATGCAATAGAATACAATGCAGAATGTAAAGTAAGTATGACCAGTTCTTTAAGTGGAGATCTGGATTAGAAGATACTAAATATAAGAGGAACTTTGGCAATTACTGATCTGCTTGCTGTAGTCATACGCCTTAGCCAGCGTCAATTCTTTTTAATTTAATGTTATTTTATTTGCTGCCAAAATTGTAACTCTGGATAAAAAAGGGAACATTTTCTCTGTGAGCTAACACATTTCTAATGCTGCATTGAAGCTGCACTGAATTCCTCTTGTTCTGTCAGAATGTGTTGGAAATTTTTTACTCTTAAATATGTATTTTTTCCCCATAAGTAATGTAGCACAGTGTGGAATCGTAGCCTCATTCAGGTTTCAAGCACTACCAAGGGAGTGCACTAGCTGGAGCATATTTGCTATACCTTGAAAAACTGAATGATTTAAAAGATCTGTTGTATTATATTGTATAATAGGTGCTATACCAATAATTGCATGTTCTTATAGTAAGTTATATATTATAAATATTTATAAATATATACATACACATGCATATATGCTTCTATATACTTTCCTAATTCTCCCATTACATTTGTAAAATTATGGACCATAGATCATGCTGTATTCTTTCAGTTACGTGCCTGAATTATATGCCCTTGGCCTTGCTATTTCTGTTTGCTGGCATGCACAAAGCTGACTATTTTTCATGCTCAGTTCAGAACAGAAAGGGTACTCAAAAAGGAGTTGCTCAGCAATTCAGTGTTTCGTATCAGCATTGACAGTTCATTTTTACAATTCTGAATAAAATGGAAGGACTTTGAGAAACGATGTGTTTAATAGCCAAGGTCAGTGTATGGTCTTGATTTTGTCTCTTCATCCTCTTTCCATATCTTTCTATCCCCTTAGGAGAACTTTTTCTGTTAAAGTGTTTGTCATGATACTGGTGGTGATAAATAGATATGAGCGATATAAAGAACTCAAGACTTTTATCTTCATCTTGTCTTGCCAGCTTTTACCCCTGTTCTCTACTTACTGCAACACTACAGGGACTTCCCCTTGAGGCTACTAACAGTAAAAAAGTCAGTTTCTTTAAAAAAAAGTATCAGCTCTATAGAGATACATTCAGCCAAGCACATTATTCTGGTAACTTAGGTGCTTTAAATATTCTACATGGTAAGCCATTTCCCAAAATGCCTCATAAGTGCTTCCAGGGAATAGATTGTGAAGCTGTATAATTTGACTTGATATAAAAAACAACAACTAAGCTGTATGATTACTTTATGATAATTCCTTTTGGGGGGATTGATATCAATTCATCTGGTTTCTCAAGTCCAACTTTAAAAAGCTTTCCTTTACATATAACCATTTTTAAATTATTTGCATAATCTTGAGGATGGATATATATATATATAAATACATTACATTACAATACACCTAAGGAATAATATTTCTAGAAAGTCCCTGAAAGAACTCCATCATAAATATGTCCAGAGCATCAGTATTATAAGAACAGTTTCCCTTGCATGTATGGAGATGCATATTCCAAAGATTTATTTTCATGCTTTGCTGTCAGGGACGAAACAATATCTATTCTATGCATTAACAAAAAAGAATGTTGTAGAAATATTATACATTTCTCTTACAAATGGTATGTGCATCCCAATATTACCGTAATGTTCAGATTCTTTTATGTTAAAATCATTTGTATTTCTTTCCATGTTGTAGAAATGCAAGGGGACATGATCCAGACTAAATGGTCATTGTGGAAAGCACAGGTTAATGTCGATGTGTTTTTAATGTATTGAGTGGATTAACTTTTTAGGTTGTCATTCTGCCAGAACATAATCTAATAGTTATTAAAAAGCTCATGGTTTACTAACAAAGCTTTAAATTATTGTAATAGCCTAGCATCATCACTCTCATCTTTCTGTAGTGATCAGCGATTTTGTTACTAATGTGCATTCTTCTTTCCACAACATTTACTGCTTCAGAAAGCAAACCAAAAAAGTATTGTGAGTTAATCTTGATTACAATACCTTTAGTTAATAAAATAATTGTGCTGTAACTTTGAGAAAGAATGTATTAATCTAGTTTGTCTTGAATAGTAAGTTTCAAGATTAATATGTTAGTAAAAGACAAGGCAATTAATATGCATGGTTTAATCTGATTAGTCCTACCTTCCACAGCTTTTGCCAGAATAAGAAATGTTATTTTGTATTCTTTCTGTAAAGTTAATAGAACATTTAGCTAATTAAATTCTGTGAGAGTGCCATCTATCCTCATTCAGACAGGCTCTATTCTATGAATGATTAGATGTTGATATTGTGGCTCTGACATTGTTGCTGCTGTGCTGAAAAGTTACTACTTTAGGGATCCACGTTATTCTGGGATTTTAGCAAGATTTTTTTTTAAAAAAAATTACTCCTGACAGACTCTTGGGGATGATGATATCATAATTTTAGAATTAAAGGTACATTGCAGACACATTAAACCTTATGTCATATTTTTGTCTACAGTGACATTGTACTGCATAGAACCAAAAGCAGCTGAAACTTAACATCTGTGGTGTGTCTGTAGGCTAATGCATACTATTAGAATGAAACAAAGATATGTTTACATTTACATCAGAGATAATTTGTCTTTTTATATTGTATTTATATAAAAACATGGAGCTACAAGTGTAGCCTTCTTTGCTTAGGTTTCTTAAAAGTCAAGAAAATGCCTTGACATTTTGTTCTTGATAGTATTGAGAAGTTAGATTTTGTTGGTCATCTTTCTCTTCAAGTAGAACTGATCAGAGCTATAGGTCTTTGCTCTTAGACTTTGGATAGATGTAGTTCTTTAATAGCTCAGCTGCTTCCTGCAATAAATTTAAACAATATAAATAATGCCAGTTGTCTATTCTATTATAGTAATCCGTTTATATAAAAGCAGCTTCCAGAAGACAAAGGATAATAATTTTAATATATGGATATTGAATGATATTGAGTAAATACTTTTAAAGTCCCTTAAAAGTGTAAAAGAGTGCCTGCATTTTTCAAAATCTATCCATCATAAAATATTAATTTCACATCTTTTCTGCTGCAAAAGTCAAATATCTTAATGTGGAAAAATAAGTATAACTGGTTTATATCTTAGAAGGAAAACATCTTTTTACATACAATTTAGAATGGAAAATATAGATGATTAGTCTTGACTGGTATGTTGTCATTATGCTATGCTAGCTATGCTACCTTCTCTCATTATAATAATTTAATATTTGACATTAGGGTTAATTCAGTCTTTTATTTAGGTAGCATTGATCTTCAGGTGCCAGTCTTGCTCAGAGAATGAATCCTCTGACCATCCTGTCTTAAGAAGTAATCAGTTTCAAGAGCACCTTTCAATTCAGCTGTAAGAGAATCCAACATGATGTCCGTTCTCTGCTGTCTTTTCTGTTAAGTATACCATGAATTTTGCTGCTGATGTGTGTGGAGGGTGAGAACATTCCTACATTAGGCAAGTTATGAGGAAAACAAGCAGATTCTGAGAACTGCATTAACACCTCAGAGACAACATGAATGAATGAGGTCCCATGTCTATAATATATTGTCTGCTTTGTTTATGAGTCATGACTAATAATAGCTAATAGATACTTCTCTAAAATTGATTGAGTACTCAAGTAGATAATCTGGCTTGATTAAGATAGTGCACAATCTCTTTTATTACTGTATATTAAATATAAAACAAAATGCTAGATTTCATGCTTATGGTTTTTGTTTGTATAACCGTTTCGCTTTATGAAGTATTTCTTTCAAGGAAAAGATTCAGGAGATAGGTGGGCCCAGTCCTCAAATCAGATGTATGGCGACACTTTGTTAGGCTGCATGCATTTTAACAACCAGTTGACTAATAAATGTTCATATGAACAGAAATGTACATGTAATACAGCTTTCTCTACAATTTTGCTTTCTATTTCAGAGAAACTTTTCCCTTCTATAATCCCTCAAAATAGTTTTTTAAACAAACAAAATGAAAACAAATTGCAATAACTTTTATTATAAAACTTTGAGTGTGTCACCTATTTAATATTCATTCATATAATTATAATACAATAGGCTGTATGTCAAGACAGAAACAATGAGAACTACTATTTGGTCTTGTTTTTTTAAAAAAATAGCATAGCTTCATTGCTGCAGTACTATTAACTAGTTTCTATCATTGTTCTAGTAACAATGTCAATTAACAATAACAATGGCAAACCCCTAAAACTAGAAAATCTTTCAGTTTAACTTATGTAATTGTTAGATGAACAAGTTGTTTTTATAAGCACAATTCAGCTTGCTTATAGACAGTTCAAAGAAATATATTCCTTTTCTACTGCAATAATTTATCATAGGAACATCAAAATGCAGAAAGCATGATGGGATACAGATAGAATCTGAGTAATGATATACTCCTTTATATTTTAAATTTTCACACAATTCTCTATGCTCAGGTTACAGTTCAAAATGCATTTTTTTGCTTGTGAAAGCCCATTATCCCACTTTTAACTAGAGTGATCATTTGACAAGAAATTTCTTCAAACTTCTCAGAATTTGTGAATTTTTAAATTTACTTCATAGACTGTAAGCAGAAACTTTACTTTGATAATTTTTGGCATTTGTTCACCTTAAATTTCAACCTTTTGCCTTAATTTTCCACTTGGACTATTGATTTAGGTCCAGACGGTTATTTTCCAGCAGGAATGTCCCAGAATTGAATAATGAGTACACTCTCTCTGTTGGAAAATGGGGAAAGCAAAAGAAGATCGGGTGTCAGATTGAATATTTCAGGAAGGGAGAAATTGGTGAAGATTTCCCTCTCCCTGTTTATTCTTCAGAAAAAAACAAAACAAAATAAAGAGGATAATGCCTCATACCACTAAGTTGTGGCTTCTCAACTTTTACCTAGGGATAGATTGGCACAAAAGTTCCTAAATAATTTCCCATTAAACTGATTGAAAAAATGAATTAAGAAAACAGAAGGTCAGTTTGATAAGAATTTTTTTCTTAAAACTTGGAAGACACAATCTCTCCCCAGTATATAGTTGCTGTTGCTAGCTGGAAATAATTTTCAGGGGGCCAAGAATATGGATTGCCCTTTTCATCCTGGAGCAGAACAGTGGATGGGGGAACACATAAGTAGTCCTTTAGGGATTGATCTTTGCTAAATTGTGTGCTCATATTCAAGTATTTCAGCTTGGCATAAAGTGGGAGCCATTGAACCTTTCCCATTTCCCTCTCATTTGCAAAGTAACAGCTTAGATCTCAGATCTGAGGTGTTTCAGCTATAGTGATGTGTACAAAGGAGAGTAATATTAATGCTGTGTTGTCAAATGAAAGCTTGTTTTAAAAAGGATATGCTACACAGCTCCTCGGATTCTCTAGAATATAATTATGCATCTAGAAGGTTCTCTAACCTCTGGTTGCATGTTGTTCCTCAGTGATCAAATAAAGAATATCTAAACCTTTTCTTTTACTAGTGAATCATTCATGGCCTGTTACATTTTATGTTTTGCCTTTTATATTGCAAAAAAAAATCTCCAAATAAATTAAAATTAAATTTCAAAGCCAGGGGTGAAAATTCTCAACAGTCTTATTTTTGTTTTAATTTATAAAAGCCACCCATGATTTATTCAGAAAATAGTTACTATTTCAAGGATAATACGATGAATTGAGATAAAAACCTATTCTGGAGAGGTAAATTGTTAGCATCAAGAATTTCAAACTTTTCCCCCCTTGTGTTCGGAGTTCAGATTAGATGTCTTATCATCTTTGCTCAGTCATTCAGAAACATAAAGTATTGACAATGGTGTCTTTATAATGCTCATTTGTACATAAAGATGTAGTTATTTATTTTACCCCATTTGTATCATATCTTTTGTAAATGTTTTGAGTTCTGTTTTTAAATTATTTTGTATTTTATTTTTATAAACTGGTTCTAAATAAAAATCATTCAGCATGCAAACAACATTGGCTAAATTTGTCAATTTATTTTTAATGGAACTCATCCAAAACTGTTATGATACTGGTTTCCATCGCTACTTCCTGGCCCACAGTGTTTTTCGCTACACGCACC
>JANHFO010006652.1:26492-37194 GCA_032468095.1 Pareas carinatus | reverse complement strand
TTGTTCAAAGTTATTGTGTTGTCTTATTGCTTACTTGAAGTTTGAAATAGTGTATTTGGGCTAGTGCTGTGTTTTTTCTTTACAGTGAATATTGTAAATGTACAATAAAGGAATGTGAGAAAAATAGCAAAATTATATTCTGAAATGTGTTATGTATTTAAGGAACCTATCAAAAATCATTTTGTGGCATATGTGTAGTATATGCTCTGGTGGATCTCAATGTTGCTCTGCTGTAGTTATAATGATTTTTTCCCCCTCAAGAATATGCAATGGCATAAATGATTGACCCAAAGCTAGAGAGCTATGTTTCATGATACCCAACCCAACACAGGGTAGAGGATGGTGCTATACATAACAAGAATGAAGATAGGACATATACTGTAGCTGGCAAGATTTAAAAAAAGTTTCATCCCCCGACAGTAATAGACCAAAACTGGTGTTAAAATGGATTGACCAAACTGAGCAGATATTTGTGCAATCTTGGCAAAGAACAGATAAGAAAGTCGGAAGATCTTGCTTCTTTTCAGTATGTTCCTATACCAAGGAAGAAGCTTATCTTCCTCCTTAAATCATGAGACATCAAGAGGCTAACCGGTAAGCCCGAGAGAAAATGTTGAGGTCCGTAATGCAGTTCTTTGATTGTGAACAAGCTTCAGTTCAATAGAAGAGAACCACTTCTAACTTTATGTAGACCCACTTTTAAAAGCGGATTCTCTTTGAGGACTTAAAACTGAAATAAAGTGGTGAATCAATATTTTGGAATTGGTTTTTATTTTGATATTATATGGAAACACACACCCCACATTTTAAAGGAAACTCAAAAACTTATAGTGCTAACAAAAAGTACAATAACAGTATGTAAAAAGAAAAAGCATTAAAATTGAAAAAAAGCAAGACAAAAATATTTCAGGCAGAAAATATTTCACAGTAGAAACAGCAAGTAAAGCCCTTTTTTCTGCTTCCCGAATGTTGTCATATTAAGCATTCAGTTGGTTTTCCTAGAAAGAGAGATTGCTCAGTGGGTTGACTAATGGCTAAGATAATTGAGTTAATCTGATTTCATTGCATTAGCCATTTGCAATCTCAGTACCCTATTTCAAATTTAGATTGTTCTCATAAGGTCTCCTTGAAAAATGTTAGTTGAGCCCTTGATTGGTTGATCTGCTGCTTGTTAGCTTTCTATTGATTTGCAATATGAAAGTTGTTTGGATCTCAGGTACGTGATATGGTGATTATTGTTGTATGAAAAAATACTCTGCGCTGTTACCATTTGGGGGGGAGGGGTTTTAATTTATTGTCAGCTGCCCAGAGTTGCAGAAGTGAGAAGGGCAGGCATATAAGTTGTTTAAATATATGCATAGATTCAAATCTCATTCCCATTTTGTTGTTTTTTTAAAGCTACCGATTTAATCAACACCTGGTAGACAGTTTGTGTCTGCAGATACTTGAGCTGGACAGCTTTGCCTTGGTGGAACATGAACCCAGTGATGGAGAAGCAATGAGTGAGCAGGTAGATCTCATCACTCAGTAATAACAGTTCTGTTTAAATACCTTTGTTGAGTCAGTTCTTTGTTTGGCTGTTTGAATGGAGTGCCTGCAATTCTTGTTAAAATAAGTAGAATGATGAGCATAAAGATCACTAGAATGCCTCAGAATGCCTTGTTTTAATAGAAATGGGCTATGTGGTGTGTAATCTTTTTCGTAAATACAAGTGTTTTTCTTTGAGAGAAAAAGCAAAGCAGAATGTGAAGTTTATTGTAGTAGATGTAAGCTGTACATATTTCTGTTGTAAAAGGATAGTTTTACAAATTCCCAAATATATACCTGTTTCATTTTGGCTATTGCCTTGTTGCCCATTCCCACTGATAATATTTATTCCTGAAAAAACAATGTTATATTGCCAGGCTTGATTTGATGTCATCACTGCTTCTGATAGGTAGAAGACAAAATTGAAAGGAATTTTTCTCTCAAGGTAACCATTGGTTTTCTTCAAGAAGACTGCAACTGCCTTGCTTTCTTGAAGGCCTCTGATTATGTATGCAAAGAATGATGATCTGAATCTGATATATTTTTTAAACTTAATTGGATGTCACGTACTTGCCTTGACTTATACAATATGAAGGGCTCTCTTGATTTTGAGAAAAAAGAATTGTTTTCAATTGTTGCATCACATATTCATAAGTATTGTGGCAGAATTGTACATCAGGAAGACTATTATTTGAATCTTGCTTCTGGAATTTTATTAGGACAGTTTTAATCAAGCCACTTTCTCACTGTCTCAATTCCCCATCTCCAATAGGAGATATGAGTATAATGACTTACCTATATTATATGGAACCTTTGAAATAATTATGACATTATTGGTGTTGTAACTATCTTTCCTGGATGACAATTGTAAGATGTTTCACTAGGGTTTCATTTCAGGATGAAAAGAAGCATTTTGCCAGCGTTCTTATGAGCCTTCGACTCCTGGCCAAGTTTATGGGATTCCTTGTCTTTCTGCCATATCGCACATCAGAGCAAGCAACTGGAGATCTCTTGGAATCAGCAGTCACATTAAGGAACTATGTATGTCATTAGCTGCATTTACAATATTTGCAGGAAGCACATTATAAGAGAGGAAGATTTTTTTTTTCAGTTTTCCCTGCCGCTAACCAATGAATACAATACATAGTTGGATTGTTTCCAGATATCTCAGTTAACTGGCCTTTAATAATATTAATACACTTTGCTTCATTGTAATAGAATAAGGGCAGATTCTGTTAACTCTGATAGGAGAGGAGAGGAGCAGGTTGTTCCCAAGGGTGGGGTTAAACGCACCATCAGTTTAGAATTGTTATGCTCCCACAAGAGACCCAGCCCTCTGTGAATTCTATTGACACTTATCTAGTGCCAATTTGATTTGACTGTTACCCTGTTTCCCCGAAAGTAAGACATCCTCCAAAAATAGGACCTGCTTACAGTTTTACCTCTCACTGAAATACAAGGCATCCCCCAAAAATAAGACTTCCCCAATAATAAGGCCTCAGACTTCCGGTTCTGGGCGGCCTCAATGGAAAAATAAGACATCCCCTGAAAATAAGACCTAGCGCATCTTTGAGTGCAAAAATTAATATAAGACAGTGTTTTATTTTCGGGGAAACAGGGTAACAAGTTTTTTAATTGCTAAATTTGAACAGATGAACATATAGTTTACAAGAGAATCGTTTCCAAATCTGTACTCTTAACTGAATATTTAAGAAAACCTTCATCTGGAGATACCTTCAAGCAAGCAAAACAAGAATTAATCCAAACACAAGGACAGAATTATATCCTAGATCATAATTAGGTAACCTGGTGCCTTCCAGATGTTTTGGACTTCTTCAAATTAGTTTGCACATTTTGGTAGTTCTTTAACACAGTAAATTACCTATTTAAAATTGGATAACACCCCACCTTCCCAAAACCCCTCAAAACTCCATAACTTGTTCATAGTTTGTGTTATAATAAAAAATAAAGTGGAATAATTGGCTTCTGGTTTATGGGTAATATTTTTCCAGTATGATATTTCTTTTCTCCCTTTCAAGGCCCATCCTGTGCTGGATATTTTCAAACTGTTGAGACAGTCCATTCAGAAGCGATGTATGGTCCTGACTGTACCATGGGTGGTTGAATTTCTTTCTCTCATGGATTATATTGCCCCATTTCTTGACTACTATGAGAAAATATTTGCTCTGCTCTTGCAGCTGTACAGGTAAAAGCATATAAAATGAGACTTTGATGAGATTGTCCTGGTAAATCTTTTGTCGTGGCTGACTGGCAATTTCTTTATTCACAAAGTAGCTTAAATCTTTATTTCACAACAGTTTTCTCAGCCTGGTGTCCTTTAAACCAGGTTCAGTCAGCAGTGCTGAGTGAAAATTATGGTTTAGTACAAGGGTTCCCAACTCCAGGATTGCGGCTCACTACCAGGCTGTGAGCTGTTTGGAACTGGGTCACAGAAGCGGCAAGCACATGTGCTTGTGCAAGCAGTGGGCAAGTGCATGTGCATGCACACGCCGCTTGCGTGGAACCCTCCCCCACCGGTCTGCAGAGGCAGCAAGGTTGGGGTACTCTGGCCTAATATAATAAAAGGTAGGAGAAAGTATTTGGGATGCTGTTATTCTCTGCAGGGTTTTACAGCACTAAACTCAACCTGCAATAGTCAGTGTAGCATAACATCTTCTGTTTTTAATAATTTCTCCAGTTACAAATGTTAATTCTTTTGTGAATACATAGAACCCTCCCTTAATGTACTATCTCCAGATAGTCTGGTAGTCAACTGTTTAAATCTGGTTGTTGATTTAATGCTGATGATGTTATAGTTCTAGTGTTTTAAGATATAAGAAAAAATATTTATTTAAAGAATAAAGACATAGGAAGAAGAAATCATATTAATGCAATCAATTTTTTTTCTTTCTTATTTGTTTATAGGTATCTGCTACTTTCTGAAGATAAAAAGATGTGCTTCCTGAATAAGCTCCTGATCCTTGCAGTTTTAGGATGGCTTTTTCAAGTATGCTACTGTGTCTTTAGAATTTTTAGAAATGGGAGGACTTTTCTAGCATTTCCATGTGTTTTTTAAACATGAAATAGAAATACTAGTATGAGCCTTCGAGCATCTCCTCACTGAAAGATTAACTGTTCAGGATTTGCATTTCAGGTGCCGACCGTGCCAGAAAACCTGTTCTTTGCTGGTGAAGTGAGATCAGAAGAATTGTCTTTGGAGTCCATAACCACAATTCAAGCTCTGGTAAATTTGTGTATATAAGCACCTAGAGTGTGTGTGTATGTCCAGCAGATATACTGGCTAATTTCCTAATGCAGCTGTGTGCATCATTTCTCACTTAGCAATGATCTGCAGATGAAAGGCATTCTATGGGTTTTTATATATCATTGGAAAGCGAATCTTGTTATTTCTTTTTTCTCTCTATTTTTTAGGATTCTGTGCCTTTGGTTGATCAACAGTTGCTTTATACCTGTTGTCCTTATCTTGGTGAGTCTTTTATATAAGAGTATATTCTGTGGGGAAAAACAAGATCTGAAAATTTTTTCTTTG
Source organism: Pareas carinatus (assembly GCA_032468095.1). Taxonomy (NCBI): domain Eukaryota; kingdom Metazoa; phylum Chordata; class Lepidosauria; order Squamata; family Pareidae; genus Pareas; species Pareas carinatus. Next base: position 32,117 of record JANHFO010006652.1, on the reverse strand, counting down.
GGATTGCAAATAATATCAATGCAGAAAGTTTAAATGGATGACTAGAAATTATTGCTTTCTGCAGCTATACAGAAACATTGTTATGTTACGTTATGTATGTATTATTACATTATATTATAATACATTCTTGCTTAATGGTCACACTTTGCTATAATATTGAATGTAATTACCATTCTAACATTAACTTGTGATTCTGATTACATTTTAAGTAACTTGAAAGGTAAGAATTAATAATTGTATGTCTGTTACATCATGTTTGTGTACTTTAAATATTTTCTGACTTGGAAACACTTAAAGACACTGTTTTGAAGCAAGTAGTTGATGTTAGTTATGTATATTAAACGCATGAAGTTGGGTATGTAAATAGTGAACTTTCATCTAATTACATTCAGAGCCAAGTAGTAATTCTGCTACTTCTTGAGTAATAAATCCCAAAGGTGTAACTCTGAGCAGTATTGACTTTCCCTTACAACTGTCCTGTGGGAATTCTGTGACTACAGCTTCCTCCAGATGAAAAATCTGGGTGAAATCATCCTGAGGATGTGTTTTATACCACCACCATCCATTTCATGCTCCATGTGTTGTAACAAGTGTATTCTTTTGCCATAGGTGAGTTGAGGAAATTACTGTCTTCTTTTGTGTTGGGAAGTGGAGGAAAAAATGGTGGCTATATAAGGAAAATAACCCCAACTGCTACAGAGGCCTTAGCTCCAAAGCCTTCCCTCACTCAGCAAAAACTTCAGGTAAGGGGCATCCTATGCAAGACACAAAATTCAATTTTATAGCCATAATAAGAATTGCAGCAGAATCACTATGCATTTGACAAAGGATACCTTAATAACGTGATCCGGACCCTGCCTTGCTCCTTTCTGGTCACTTGACCCTGAGCAGAGCTGTCTTTAAAGGGTTAGAATAAAATTCCAGAAAGTCATGCTCTGGATGGTTTCCCAGCCTTGTTTATTTGCCATGGAAATTCTGTTCTGTATTGTATTACTAGCTGGGAACCAAGAATGTTAGCTCTTGTAAGCTAAGAGAAGAGAACTGAGCCTTGATTTTCAGAAGTGAAACTAAACTGCATTAGGTCATCAGACATGCTCACATAATCTCTGGTGTTTCCAATGAATGGGGCCAAGGGGTGTGCGTGACTGATTTTCCTTTATTACACACTTTCCAGGAAAAAATGTAATGTTAATATTATCATATGAATTTTTGAAAGTCTTAATACAAGTGTTTTAAATAGACTTTACTTTCTGAGCAAGGCATTTTAACCAATTTGTTTTTGCAATTATGCCTGGCTAAAACCATTCCTGTCATAAAGGTTTCCAACTTTTTCAGGCATGGGCAACAGTATGAATTGTCTGCTGAGAACAATCATAGTAAGATTTCCTTCCACGTAGAAACGTGCATACACATATGTGCATTTTTCAGTATTTAGTCTCCAGTTATCTGTTTCTCCATCAGTCTCTGCCCCTGGCTTCATTGAGGGTATTTACTATGGGTATTTACGGGTATAATTTATTCACAATGTTGCCATCTTCATCTCTGCATGAATGGAAGGACATAGTAATTGCTTATAAATAGTTATAAAGACATCCTAACATGAAAGCAGCACCTGCATTTTCTTCATCCAGCAAATTCAATCTACAGCTTCAAATATTGTGGATGCTGCACCTTGATGGCCTTTTCTCTCTTCTGTAGCTGTTGGTCAGCCTGTTCTTTTCATCCTTATAAAGAAAGCTTGAGTTTTCTAGATAGATTAGTGTATGGTGAATTTACTTCCTATTCTTAACTATAACTTTGGATAGACTTATTTCCATGGATTGGGTTAGTTTTTTTAAATAAAGACCCGAGCATCGTCTACCCCTTTATTCTGGTGACAAACATGCAGAAGGTAGTAAATTCTAGTAGACATAAGACATAGGCAGTCAAGCGAAGAAACGTTGAATGCACTGCCAGTGTCCCAGCTCCTTTTCAAGGAGGGCAGTGGTTGTTTTTATTTCTCATTCTTTCTTTCATCTTTTTTTTTAAAGAGAATGTTAAGGTTCCAAAAAAGAAACAAGCAAATTACTTTTGGGAGTAGAGTGTCTCTCTTCGGAGACAATAGATAACTTGGGGTATTCTAATTGCTTGAGGGTTTTTGCTTTTCTTCCTACTAGGCAGAGCTGGAACAGGCCTTCTTTCACAATCAGTCCCCATCTCTGCGGAGAACAGTAGAATTCGTGGCGGAGAGAATCGGATCAAACTGTGTCAAGCATATCAAGTAAGAGCAGGGAAATTATTTTTCAAAAATTAGAAATCCCAGACATCTTAATCCTTTGTATTTTTCTTTTATTGTTTCTGATTACAGCTGAGGAACGTCCATTGTTTTTAATTTAACACGTTTGTAAGCTACCTTAAGAAATGAAGTTTGGGAGATGGCTCTTTTTTTCCTCCTTCATCTTCCAAACGTTGGTCCTTGCAGGGCAACCCTGGTCGCAGAGCTGGTGAAAAGAGCTGAAGTCATTTTGCAGGATACTATGAAGGGAGAAGATGGCAATCACGACAAATTATTGGATGCAGTATGTTCTCAACTGTACCAAGAAGGAGAACAAGCTCTTATTCAAGGCAAAGAGTAAGGAGGAATGTTATTAGCTTAAAAAATATTTTTTGATGTCCATTTATCCTTAAAATGTAGAGTATAGAATGCTTTTAGGGGCTTTTTCCAGCAGTATGAAACAATGTGAGTTCATGTTTCTGATGTAGATCAGAAAATTTAACAGCAGCATCAATAATTAAACTTCCCTTATTATGTGCCCTGTGGCAGGAGTTGCTACTATGACATTTATTTGCAAATAAAATGTGTTCTGCAATATACATTTAGGAAGAGAGAACTATCTTCCTTGTATTATGCGCATTACTTATGCTCAGTATTTTTTGTCACTATAAAAGGACCAGGTGGCTTATGGAATCGTGATGCCATTGCAGTCTCTCTCAGTTACAGAGGTAAACCTCAGTGGTGCAGAGTGCTGATGGTGACTTTTGGCACAATGATAGTTTTCAGCATTTGATCCATTATTTGTCATTAGGGCTGGGTAAAAGTACTTCAAAACAGATACTTTGCTTAATTTTTTGATCCCAGCAAAAGGAATCCTTGAAGCATTCAAAGAGTGGTTTCAGTTTGAAGACTCACGCAGTAGCTTCGAGAGCTGTCGCCAGTGATCTGAATATCCCTGTATTCCCCTGGCAAAGGAGCTGCTTGGATACACACATTTCTTAATCTTTCATAGATAGCTGGAAACAGCTTTCACAGCTTCTATATAAGCCTTCCAAAAGGTATTGCTGCTTTTTAGATGTTCAAGGAATGGCATTTCACTTGGGCCTAACCTACATTGTGAATCGCATCTTTGAATGCTTTATGCAATCTTAATTTTAATATTACTGGTCTTAGCTCTGGTTTTGCAGAATTAAAATGGAATACTTTTTATCCTAAGCGTTTGACCTTTTTGTTGTTGTTGAGGGTTTGGTATATTATCCAACATGTAGCTCTTTGCTCCTGAAAAGTTGACCTGCCCAAGTAACTGTTTTCTTAAAACTTTTCCACATATATATATTTCTAGGTTTTGTAGGAAGAAGGCCCCTGAGGCTGTGAAAATCCTGCTGCCAGAAGAGACCTCTGCAGCTGTAAGTATTTTGGACACATGTTCTTTTATTTTACTTCACTGTAATAAAATATTGTATGGAGCTCCACAGTTGCATTTTTATTGTCACCTAGATCACTTTATATCAGGGGTCCCGAACTTTGACAACTTTACCACTTGTGGACTTCAACTCCCAGAATTCCTTTTGACTGGAATTCTGAGAGTTGAAGTCCACAAGTCGTAAAGTTACCAAGGTTGGAGATTCTTGCATTAGATCATGTAGCTGAAGTTTGAAGACAAAATAATGTATTAAAATGTCTGAGAACTTAGTGCATTTAAATTACAGTACAGATTAATAAATTTGGATCCTTTTGTTAAAAATCATTGGACAAATAAAATACAAAGTTTTTAAAATCAGTATTCCTCAGTCAGTTATATTAAGACAGACGTATCATTCCATATTCATCTGTATTTTTGCAAGTAGAAAATTATTTGCTTCGGTTGTCATAATTCAAAAGACCAATTTCTACATAACACATTTTTGACAACTGTTGAAGAAGCCCAAACAAGTCTTCCTCAACTTGTTTCCACCCATGTATGCCAAGACTGGAAGATTGAGGGCAGCCTTCCTGGTCCTTCAGGTTGGCATAGGCAGTCATACCATGTCCAATATCATGTCCAATAGTTGGGGAGAGAGAGACTAAAAGCAATTTTTCAATTTTCTGTCTGCTATAATTTTCATTTTGATTTAATCTGTTTGCTATAGCTTGTACTCTTTCATTGAATTGCTCTGTCCCTTTCATTACACAAGTGTGATCTTTCAGGAGGCCTCCAGAAGTAACAATATGTCATTGTTATTCTCATGCCCAAGGTTTTGAACTGTGCAGCAAATATTGCAGTGGGACTGGCCACTGAGAAGGCCTGCAGTTGGCTCTCTACAAATATTGCAGGTATTTAGTTTTTCACTTTGATTTCTATTTGATGTGAACCATTAGTAATGAGGGCTAATGGGGTTATTTAGGGTGGACTGAGACATTTAAACTATTGCTGCCATATGGTGCACTTTTATTGATAAAAGAATGTCTGTGTCACATTGTTTCATAACAACAATTTAAAAATAATTAAAAGATCTACAAAATAGAAATATCTTGATTACCTGACTATAAACCAACAGTGGGCTAGTAGATCCTTGTCTCTTGTTACCCCTTTTATCTTGAGAATAAAAATACACTAAGTTCCTTCTTGTTCCTAGTTTATTTTTGTGCGAATTACTGAGCTCAGGCCAGTTCAGGCTCCTAGTTTGGAACAAAAATACCATATATTCTTAACCACGACCTGTTCATCCATTATTATGGTTCAGGATTTCTATGACTGATAATAAAGAGTAAGACATTTTCAGTTTCAGAAATTCTCTTTTGAGAGCAGAGCTACTGGTTTTACTTTTAATGGTTGGAGTATTTGAGCAATTTGTCAAAGATATCCATGTTATTTTTCCTTTTCAGCTAATATTAAGGAAGCTGTAGATTCCAGAACTGATGTCGGAATACAGAAATGGATAGGTTGTTGACAGAATAACTGTTTGTTTTATTTGTTTGTTTGTTTGTTACAGCCCTGATCAAGAGAGAAGTAAAAGCTACCTTCAGTCGCATGCTAAAAGTTCAGATGCTTTCCCAGTCCAGTGCCAATGAAATTACATTGAGGAAGAAGGATTGCCCTCCAAGCTGCCCTCACCAAACAGCATTCCCTTCCCAGATAATCAGTGAAATCAAGGTCTGTTTCTGCTATTTTCTGCTCTTTATCAGCAATTTGTACAAAGTAAGGTCACTGACCATTGTGGATTTTACTGTATAGAACCGTTCACCCTTCCAGAATTTCGGTAGGTAGGTACAGTAGTATTGTTTATATTATCTTATATACATATACATATACATACACACACACACACACACACACACACACACACACACACACACACACACACACACACACACACAAATGATATATATAT
>JANHFO010006651.1:30668-43101 GCA_032468095.1 Pareas carinatus | reverse complement strand
ACTTTATGGTCCTTCAGGCAGAGTTAAAAAGAATGGAACATGCAAAAAAGCTTGAATGTGAGGAGTCTGAAACTCATAAACGGGTCTTGGAGAAACAGTTACAAAAGGAGGTAAATTTTTCAGCTTTCTAGATGCTTCCAATAATCTTTGAACAGATTTCTGTCAGAGACATTAAAGTAGAGGAAAATGGCAATATGAACATAATCTAGCTTCCAGTGTGAATTGATATTATTATTTGTATTAATAACTCCTTTATATTTTAAGCTAATTTTTCTTTCTAATGTTTTTAGATGGATCATTGTGTACAGTTAAAGACCCAGTTGTCAGAATATGAAAATACCATCAGGAAGTTAAATGTACAGATAGAAGAATTAAAGTTACAGTGGAAGCAAACACAGACAGGTTTGAAAATTTTGATTCCTACATCTTTTTGCCTTTAAGCTCAAAACCTCTTTCTGTTTCATTTGATGAAGGATCATGATTTGAGTCAATTTTATTTAAACATGTACGTTACTTTTTGCTGTAACTTATTAACTAAACAGCAAGGAAATAAAATTATTAAAATGTTACATGCATAATGAATGGTCTCCCTTTTTTAAAAATAAAGTACTGTTTCTTGGATCTAATTATTTATTGCAAAAAACAATACCTCATTAAGGAACATAGGGAAATAATTTGGGCTAGTAACTATTCTTTTTTTTGGATTTTTTTTAAAAAATTTCAACATAAAAATTACAAACATACAGTAAACACATAGTATAATAAAAACACTCATAAATAAAAAAATCGGTAAACGAGCAGCCACTCGGATATACATTTCAAAACTAATTTCTATTCGAAATATTTATCATATAAACTAACACCATCTTACACCTACTCTTTCCATCTCTTATCTAACTATTCATAAAAATAATTCCATGTCTTGAAGTGCACTGCATCTTCTTTATCTTTCAATAATAATGTGAGTCTATCCAATTCTGCACAATCTAGAATTTTTCTAATTATTTCTTCATCCTTAATCATCTCATCATTTTTCCAATTTTGTGCAAAAACAATTCTAGCTGCTGTGAGTGCATGTACAATTAAATACCACAATTGCTTATCAAGACCTTCTGGTACAATACCTAATAGAAACAGTTCAGGTTCGAAACTTATTTGCATTTTCATCACTTCTTGTACCCCCAAAATAAAACATCCTCCGAAAATAAGACCTACCTACATTTTTGCCTCTCGGAGGAATATAAGGAATCCCCCAAAAATAAGACCTCCCCCAAAATATTATTTTTGGTGGATGTCTTATTTTCCAGGAAACACGGTAGATCGCCCACCCCCACCCCCGAAAAACACCTGTCCCCCTCCCTGCTATCCTCAGGTGCTCCTTACCTCATGCAGAATAACTTCATGCAGGAGAGCAGCGAGGCACACGCGGTCGGGCTGCTTCCAGGGCTCCGAATTCTCCATACAAGTGCTCCCAAAGTGCTTTACAGTCGATTGAAAGAGCGGGAATTTGGAACCTTGGAGGTTTCAGCCAGCCGATCTCTCTGCGGAAGTCAGGGCTGCAGAGAAAATGACTGGCTAAAACCTCCAGGATTCCAAATTGCCGCTCTTTCAATCGGCTGTAAAGTGCTTTGGGAGCTCTTGCGCAGAGAATTCACAGCCCTGGAAGCAGCCCAGCTGCGCGTGCCTCTCTGCTCTCCTGCATGAAGTTATTCTGCATGAGGTAAGGAGTGCCCGGGGATAGCAGGGAGGTGGGAGCCAGGTGTTTTTCGGGTGTGGGGGTGGATGATCTACTGTGTTTCTCAGAAAGTAAGCCAGCCCCCCTAAATAAGACCTAGGGCTCATTTGGGAGCAAAAATTAATATAAGACAGTGTCTTATTTTTGGGGAAACATGGTATGTATTCTTTGCCAGTATCTATCAGCATATTTACATGTCCACCACATATGATAGTATGTACCTTGTTCTTTCTTGCACTTCCAACATTTATCAGACACTTCAGACATTTTAGACAATTCCAATGGTGTCATATGCCATCTATAAAACTCCTCTATTTATGACGGTTGCAGTGTCCCCGGGTTGTGTGATCCCCCTTGCAACCTTCTGACGTGCAAAGTCTGTCAGGAAGCCATTCATTTAACAACTGTGTTACTCACTTAACTGGAGTGATTCACTTAACAACCAGGACATGAAAGGCCGTAAAATGGTGCCAAACCCACTTGCCAATTCTTACTCGCTTGGCAATGGAAATTGGAAGCACCACTGTGGTCATAAGTCGAGGACTGCCTGTAGTTTTAAAGCAAATCAGGTCCCCTTCATCCCCTCACATTTCCTCTGTCTGCTCAATCTCTTCAACTAGAACAGTGATGACAAACCTTTTGGGAACTGAGTGCCTGGACAAGTCACAGCTAATGAGTTGCTGCTTGTGACATCATTGCTCAGCACCACTACTCTCTTCTGAGCATGTGCATGGTTCCGTGACATCATTGCCCAATGCCGCTACTCTATTTCTGAGCATGCTCAGCACTGAGATGATGCTGGGTCAACTTGGTTCGCGTGCCAACAAAGTTTTGTACCTCGACCTTCATCCAGGGCTTCCTTGCAGGATGAGGGCTCAGATAATGAGAAATTGGTGGGTGAGAGGACCTATGCTCTGGCTGTTCCATCTTCCCCCTCAGCTGCCTTGCCAGTTTCAGGAGGGGAGGAGGTGAACGAGCAGGAGGCAGATGCTGATGTAAGGCCAGGGGCTATCACAGCTGGAGATGATTTAGTGGATGCCAGAATGTGCAGGAGATTACGCTGAGAGCGTCAGAGAGAGGCTGCAGCCCAATCTGCTGGGCATTGCCGGGGGCATGGCAGACGGCCCCCACACTCTACGGAGGCTTGAAAGAGTTACTAATCAAGCAGTTGATTAGTTCCAGCAAATGCGTGCTTGTGGTTTCTGCTTAGATCCCGGATTCTTGGCTTGGAACTCTGGTTTGGCTTTTCATTGCCGTTTGACTTGGAAGAACCCTGACCTGGCTTTTGGTAATTTTTGGACTTTTGGACTCTCGTGGAACTCTGTTTGGCTATCTTGTGACCCTGGACCGTCTTTGGAATTTGTAATCCTGTTTGACCTGATTGAATGTTGTATACTTCTGGCTCTTGATCGCCACATGAAGCAGTCCTACTTAACAACTTTTTTTTGTAGCCGTTGTTAAGCGAACTCATTGTTTACTGTGGGCTGGTTTTGCCAAAAAGCAGAAGTAAGTGCCGGGCTTTGGCAAAATCATCATAAAATGGGGCCGCATGATTATGGGATGCTTCAAATGGGTATAAATGCAGACTGGTTGCCGAGCATCAGAAAAAACAGTCCCATGACCACATTTGGGGTGGAGGGGGGCAGATAATCGGAACTTCAGAACTGGATCACAAATACTCCCAGGAAGATCCACTGCAACTTTGAACAGTCACTAAGCGGCCAGCCGTAAGTCGAAGACTACCTGTATAAGGTGCAGAGACCGACTTGGGCTTGCTGACACGTTCTATACCCACGGGACCATTTTTAAACCTTCAGTGGGAGTATCCGAACAGTAGGATTGTAGGTTTGATTCAAGTAAGTCCCCTCAATTTAATGCAGCAGATGGTGTTCTGCATGGAAAACGGGGATTTTTGGACGTGCTGCTGTTCTCACGCACGAAGCAAATGCACAGAAAAACTGCTTTTGCTTCCACTTTACAGTGAATAGTTTATTAGAGCGATGCATGAAAAAAAGGGAAAAAAGAATACATTTCTCTCTCAATCTCTTCACATTTCTAGCCCTCAGCCATGGTCTCCCTGTATCAGACCTTTCAGCTTTTACTAATCTGGTATCTTGGGTAGTATGTCTAGTTTAATGAAAAGAAGAACCTGGGGAGACAGGATAGCATCTTTCCTGCCTAAGTAGGGGGGTTGGACTAGAAGACCTCCAAGGCCCCTTCCAACTCTATTATTCTGTTAAATCTCGTGGTCCTTAAATGAATCCAATTTCTCCCATTGATTTTGCCTGTTGGAAGTCAGCTGGGAAGGTCACACGTGACACTCGCATGATCCCAGCCCACTGCAACCTCATAAAAGTCCTTAATTTTGTTCACAGGAGCACAGGGATGCTACGACGGTTGTAAGCGAGAGGAATGGTTGTGCGCCGCTTCCCCTACCCTGCCATTATAACTTCAAACGGTTCCTAAATAAAACGGTCAGTCGAAGACTACCTGTATATCCATCAATCAGTCAATGAGCATAGCGCTGGAAGGGACCTTGGAGGTCTTCTAGTCCAACCCACTGCTCAAGCAGTCGAGACCCTGTACCATTTCAAACAAGTGTGTCCAGTCTCTTCTTAAAAACCTCCAGCGATGGAGCTCCCACAACTTCTGAAGGGAGGCCAAGCCGTTCCGCAGGTTAATTGTCCTCCCTGCTAGGAAGTTTCTCCTTAATTCCAGTTTGCTTCTCTCCTTGATCAGTTTCCCTCCGTTGCTTCTTGTCTTCCGGGGCTTTGGAAAATAAGTATAATTTGGTTACACTTACATAAAAAGATATAACGAATCCTAGTTGTTCCAAGGGGAAAATGCAAATTGCAAGGAGGTCGAATCCCTCCCTTTTCTCTACTTTTTAACTCCCTCCCCTGATTAAACAGCCCCCCTCCCCCTGAGACTTTGCTCTAGCACCAGTTGACAAAATGCTCTTGACTGCAGGTGGTGCCTGGAGGATGTCGGCATTAGGGTGAAAGAGGGGGGGTACTTCTATCCTAGCTAGGCCTGCTCAGGCTCATTCGTTTCCCCACCTCTCTCAATTTTGCATTGTGAGAATGCAAGAAAAAATGAACCGGGCTCAGGCAAATGACACCGGGTTAAAAATGAGAGTGTGTGGTTGGTGATGCAAGGATTCCGTTCAGGTTCAGCTCTCCCACCACGGCATGCGTTTATGCGGACATTGGATCTTTAGCTGCCACATAACATTTGTAAAATTCATTCTTTATAACAGCAAGAAGTTTTTATAAGCTGACAAAAGAAAGAAAGAGAGTCTCAGAGTGCCATTTCTAGCTTATTAGCTTTCGTCAGCAAGGCAGACCCTTGATGGGATTTGAACCTGGGCTGGATGACATGTGAGGCTAATGTCTTAGCCACCAAGCCACGGGGTCTCCCTCTCTTTGCTAGCCTGCATCAGGGTATCTATCCCTCCCCCTTTTTTTAATGAGGCATTTGGGTTTTTTTCTGAGTACAGAAGTGAGTGAACTACTCCCTTTGCCTTTCGTCCCCAAACTGGGAGCTTTAGCAGGTCTGTCGCTAGATGACATACTTTTTTATAACAGCAAGAAGCAACAGGCCTGCTAGCTCCTAGTCTGGGGGCAAAAGGCAAAGGGAGTAGTTCACTCCCTTCTGTACTCAGGAAAAAAAACCAAGTGCCTCATTTTTTTAAAAAATGTAATTCTTTCTTTCTTTGGTTGTTTCTGACAGACGTTTCATTACTCAACTAGATAACCTCATTAGTGCAAGTTGAGTGCGTGGCATTTGCTTCCCTGTTTACATACAGTAGATTTCCACCCGAATGTTGATGGCAGTTTGGTTGGTTTTGTTCTTGGTGGGTCCTTGATTACGGTATTGTTTTCTGCTTGACTGTTCATCTCATGTTAATCCCTACTTATCTGGATGTGGACTGCTGGAGAGAGTGTCTTTGTTTCCTTTTTAGCTTTTTTATTGTTGGTTTTGAATGGTTTTTAAATGTGGTTTATTTCTGGGTGTCTGTTGACGGCTGGTTGGTCTGAATAGCAAACTTCCAGGAATTCCCTAGCATTTTTGGATTTTGCTTGATCTACGATGCTCACAGTTTTCCCAGGTGAAATTGTGGTTGAGTCTGTCCATGTATTGTGAAATTAAGGAGTTTTCATCATACCTTCTGACAGCTAGTTGGTGTTCTACTCCCACCTACTCCTTCCATCTCTTGTCTAACCATCCATAAAAACGATTCCATGTTTTGAAGTGTACTGATTCTTCTTTATCTTTCAACATCATAGTCAGTCTGCCCATTTTGGCACATTCTAAAATTTTTCTAATTATTTTCTTATCCAGAATTGTTTCTTCATTCTTCCAGTTTTGTGCAAAAACAATCCTAGCTGCTGTCAGTATGCATACAATCAAATATAAATATTGTTTATTAAACTCTTCTGGGGCAATGCCCAACAAAAACAGCTCAGATTTAAAATTTATCTGTATGCTCAGCATTTCTTGTAACCCCTTATGTATTCTTTTCCAGTATTTTTCAGCATAGGTACACGTTCACCACATGTGGTAGTAGGTACCTGTATTATTTTTGCACTCCAGCATCTATCTGACACTTCTTTACACATCTTAGACCTTTCAAATGGTGTCATATGCCATCTATAAGACATCTTATATAAATTTTACCATCTATCAATATCAATAGAATATCCACAATTTTTAGCCCATATTATCATTGTCTCTTTTACTTGTTCAACTTCCATTTTTCTATTTAACAGAAAATTATACATCATTAGTCAATATTAACTCATCATATTATCTCAAATCTATTTCAAATTCTTCTGTTTTTGCATCTTTATCATGTCTGTTTTTTAATTTTTAATGTAAGCATCATACCCTGATTTTCCAGTGCGAGCCTAGGTTTCAAATTTCTTTCCAAATCTAAGATATCCTTATATGCCCAGATTTTTTCCCACATTGACCAAGTTTGGATGCACAAAGGCTTCCATAGTGGAGACCCAGTCTGGAATTTTCATATATATTTTTGGTTTTTAACTGTCTCCCATACCCTACACAAAGCATTTCTTACATAGTGGTTTTGAAAATATCTGTGGATCTTGCTTTTACCACAAGTCTTAAAAGTAGCCACAGTTGGAGACCCTGCTCCAAAGCCACTCCCTCGTCCTTTTACATCCTGTGTGAATTCACCTTTCCTCAGTCATTGCAATATGTTTAATTAACAGGAACTGCCTTGCGCTACCCAGCTTGGCTCGCCCCTGTGCCAGGATAGCTGTCCTTCAACTGGTCCATTTTCTTTCTGAAGGGAGACAGGGCAAGAGGTTGCCCACCAATCCAAGGGCCTTTTTCCTGTCACGGCTTAAGTTTGTGATGTTTTCCTTGGCTGATGGTGCCTCTTCCCTTGGCAGCCTGGCCCGGCCTTGGCCCCACAGCCTTACTGTCATTGCATTTGGCTTCGGCCCTCTCTTATCCCCACATGCTCTTTGGGTAGCAGCCCGCAACCGAGAAATTCAGGCAAATAAAAGTCACGAGACAAATTCTTCACTATCACTTAATCCAGTGGCGAGCATCCCAAGCAACTCCACTCCACTGCAAAGAGCAGTGGAGAAGCTGTTCCATCTTATTGCTCTGTCTAAATCAGTGGTTCTCAAAGTGGACAGTACCGTCCCCTGGGGGGGCGGTGGGATGGCTTAAGGGGGCACTTGGAGGCCGAGGGTAGTGGTGGCAAGGGGGCGTTAAGAGGCCTGGGGGGAGTTGCCGAGAAGATCCAGGGGTCTCCGGAGAGGGGCTGGCTGAGTGTGCCGGAACTCGCGCTCCTTTTCGGTCCCTACAGAGCAGGATGCTGTTGCCGCCCGCCTGACTCTGTGCGGAGCCCGTTTCCAATGGCGACTGCAGCCTCGGCCTCTCCCAGCCTTTTTCCAGCCTCCCTTTTAGCAAAAATTCCACACACACCCTGTTCTCTCTCTGTCTCTCCCTCCACATCTCCCTGCAGGAGTGTCCAGAGCTCGGCCTGCTCCACAGGAACGTCGGAGGGCCATTTCTAGCTTACTGCTTTCACCAGTGAGACATGCCCTCTGACAGGACTCGAACCTGGCCTGAATGACATGTTAGGCTAATGTCTCAGCCGCTGTCTGAGCCACAGGTTCTCCTTCTCTCTGACTGTTTGCACCAGGGGGATTTATCAGGCTTTATTTTTATTGTTACATTCCTTGATATTGTTATTTTTTACATTTGTTATCATTTTTTCTTTGTTTTATTGTTGTAAACCGCCCAGAGTAGCCCCATGTGAGATGGGTGACAAATAAATTTGATAAATCTCTCTCTCTCTCCTCTTTCTTTCTCTTTCTCCCTCACTCCGTCTCCCTCCTCTCTCTCCCATTCTCTCCCTCTCCCTCCTCCCTCTCCTCTCTCTCACTCTCTCCTCCTCTCCCCTCTCTCCCTCCCTCCCTATTCCTCCCTCCTATCTCTCTCCTTTCTCTCTCTCTCTCTCCTCTCTCTCTCTGTCACTCCCCTCTTTCCCTCACTCTCCTCTCTCTCTCCTCTTTCTCTCTCTCTCACTCACTCTCTCCTGTCTCTCTCTCGCTCTCTCTCCCCCTCAGTCTCTCACTCTCTCTTTCTCCTCTGTCTTCTTTCTCTTTCTCTCTATTCTCTCTCTTCCCCTCTTTATCCTTCTCTTCATCACTCTCTTCTCTCTCTGTCTCTTCTCCCTCTCCCCCCCTCCCGAAATTGTTGAATGCTGAGGGCCTCGGCTCTTATCCCTGTCCTAGCCCCTCATACAGGCATTTGGTCGGTCAGTCCTCCACCTGTCCTGGGGAGAGGGGTCTCGGCAGCAGAGGCCCCTGTGGTGAGCAGGCAGGAAAAGCTACGGCCAAGGCCAACGTTGGCATATGAGACCCTGCGGTCGCGGCATTAGCATGCCGATCACGCCCAGCCTGTGGCCGTAAGTGCCTTTGACTTCGGATAAAGCCAAGCAAGCAAATTGATGTTCTTTTCCATCCTATTAGGAGGAGTTTAGTTCCAGAGAGGAGAAAATGGTGATTAAAAGGGTGACTCCACTCGGCTGCAAACAGAGCCGTGTCTTGGACGAGGTCTCTCTTGTGTGGGGGCTCGGCTTGGGGTGGTTCAGGTGGGTGGATGGGGGGGAGGAGGTTATGGAAAGCTGTGAAAATTGCCCAAGAGGGGAGGGTCTGTATCGGCCCCAGGAAGCCAAGGGTAATCTCGTTTCAGGTAGCCCTCAACTTACGACCACAACCGAGCTCCAAACTTCTGTTGCAAAGCGATTAAGAGTGCGGTGGGCTTTACCCCATTTCGCCATTGTTGTTCAGTGAATCGCAGCAGTTGCTCAGTCAGTCACGCACACACACACACAATCATGATCACTTGTAAACATAGACATAGTCAGTGCATGTATAGGCAAAATCAATTGTGTATATAAGCGTAAGATGCATTCTTAGTCATCAAGTAAGTATAAGCTGCAATCCACAAACCACCATCCCAATCATGAACCCATTTCGCAATCGCAATTGTTGCGTCTTAACGAACAAAGTTCTCTGAGAAGTTTACAGGTAGTCCTCGACTTACAGCAGTTCGTTTAGGGACCGTTCGAAGAGACAGCATCGCTGGGGGGGGGAAGGACCTCCGACCATTTTTCACACTTACGACAGTTGCAGCTTTTCCACGGTCACATGATCAAAATTTGGAGGCTTGACCACCGTCTCACATTTATGACGGTCGCCGTGTTCCCCGGGGTCGCGTGATCACCTTTTGCGACCTTCTGAGCCCATGAGGAGGGGGGGATGAAGCCGGGTTCCCTTCACAACCGAGTGAGGAACTTTTTAACAGCTGAGGCGATTCACTGAACGGGTTTGACAAGAAAGGTCGTAAAACGGGGCAAAACCCGCTTAGCAAATGTCTCGCTTAGCGACAGAAAATTGGGGATCGTAAATCGAGGGCTGCCTGTATAGCTCTCTTTAAACCTTTCAAATCTTATGAACAGATTCCAAAGCAATAAATTTGCGGGCCATCCTTGATTTACAATCACAACTGGGACCGGCCAGGCGGGGGTTAACTGAGTCTCAAATGATAGTTCTAGGCTTACAACCATTCGCTTAGGGTCTGTTCGAAGCTACAGCGGCACTGAAAAAAATGTAAATTATGATCATTTTTCACACTTAACAACCGTCGCAGCATTCCCCCATGATCATGTGATCCAAATTCAGGCGCTTGGCCACCGACTCCTATTTATGACGGTCTCAGTCTCCCCCCAGGGGTCACCTGATCCCCTTTTGCGATTTTCTGAACAGCAAAGTCCATGGGGGAGTGACTAACAGCCGCGTGACTAACTTAGCAACTATGGCGATTCACTTAACAGCCGTGGTAAGAAAGGCCATAAAACGAGACAAAGCTCACTGAACTCGTGTCGTTCAGCAACAGAATTTTTGGCCTCAACTCTGATCGTACATCGAGAGCAACCAATATGCCGAACTCGGTTAATTTCAGAGTACAAGTGGTCCTTGACATACGACCACAATGGAGCCCAAAATTTATGTTGCTAAGTGAGACATTTGTTAAGTGATTTTTGCTTCATTTGACGATCTTTCCTTGCCACGTTTGTTAAGGGAATCGCTGCCATCGTTAAGTTGGTAAGGCAGTTGTTAAGTGAATCTGGTTTCGCCATGGATTTTGCTGGTCAGAAGGGCCGCCAAAAGGGATCACGTGGCCCCAGGAAACACTGCGACCGTTATAAATAGGAGTCAAATATGGCCAAGCGTTCAAAATTTGATCACGTGACTGTGGGAATGTTGCAACAGTCATAAGTGTGAAAAATGACCCTCAGTCATTTTTTTTTCCAGTGCTGGTGTAACTTTGAACAGTCGGTAAATAGACTGTTGTAAGTCGAGGAATACCTAGAGTCAATCCCACCCGTGGTGGGATTTCTCTGTAACTTTCTCCCTGCTTTCTCCCAGGTCTCCCGGGTCCTGCAGCCCGAGGGAAGGTTCATCTCCATCACCTTCGCCCAGCCGCATTTCCGGAAGCGTCACTACGCCCAGCGTGCCTACAACTGGTCCATCCAACATGACAGTTATGGAAGGGACTTCCACTATTTCCTGTACGTCATGAAGAAAGGTGGGGTGTTGTCCCCCTCTGACTTGGCCCTGGGACAGAGCCTCCATCGGCATCCCTCGTCCCTCAGCCCTGTGGGCCCCCTCCAAGAACCGGATTACGAGGACTATCTCTTCAACATTCAGCTCTGATCTCCCAAGGAAGGAATGCCTCGAGGGATGGAAGGAGCTGCTTGCGGGGTGAAGGTCTCAAAGGGCCGTGCCAAAGGGCCGCCTCTAGGCCAGGACTCTCCAACCTTGGCAACTTTACAACTTGTGGACTTCAGCTCCCAGAATTCCTCAGCCAACGTTGCTTTATGACTTTGCAGACTTCAACTCCCAGAATTCAGCATTGCTTGCTGAGGGATTCTGGGAGTTGAAGTCCACAAGTCGTAAAGTTGCCAAGGTTGGAGACCGTGCTCTAGGTCACCTGGGGTAATTCCCTGCATTTTTAATACAACTTTAAGAAAAATATAATCCAGCCTCCTCAGCGGTTGGCAAGGGTAAGGGAGCGTTCTTGGGGGAATTGGATGGGAACGCTTTCTGCTGCCAACTTGGTTGCAAAAAATAATTTCTCTTCCACCTCGACGAGCTCACCCTCTCGCTCACATCGCAGAGTTGCGAACCGGTTTGTGGAAAGCGGGGAAGGGGAAGTGTTAGGAGCTGAGGAGTTTTCTGTTTTTAATCTTTCCTCTGCGCTCTGAATCCTTAAGTGTCTTCAAGGCCCTTCTTGGCTACCTCTGTTTTAACAGACTTTTTCAGGAATGAGGACACCACCCGGATATCCAAGCGAGAGACCATCTCAGAGGGCGGGTGCCCCAACTCAACACTGCTCTGGTTCTTCTGGCGGCAAACCCGCAACCTGCTAAGCCAGACATGTGTGAAGACTTGTCTAACACCTCTGGAGTGAGGTGTTGTTGTTTTTAAAAAAAAGATCTTCTACAAAAAGTAAACACAAATCTAGGTGCCATCTTGTTGTACCGCTCATGAATTGCCAAAACCCCATTTTAACATGGACGTCACCTGTGGTGAGAATCTGGCAGGTGGGAAATTACCCTTTCAAGCAATTTTCTCCAACTCGGTGCCTTTTAAATGGCCGGGAACGATGGGGCTTGTGGTCTTAATGGCTCTGGTAGGCAGTGGCCTTTTGGGTGCACCATTGAAACCTCTCAGATTAATTCTGCAACCCTGGAAACTGGAATCCGGCCATTGACTTTCTGTCATGCAAATTTTGTATATATGAACGGTTGGACTTTTTTTGGCTGCCCTTCTGGTACGGTGCGTGTTTTCCCGGAATTATTATTTTTTAAATGAAATATACAGGTGCTAAAATAAAGTGTTGTGTCCTGGGGAAGGAGAATCTGAGGTAACCAAATGTTAAAGGAGAAAAGTGTCCTGTCTTAATGCAGGCCGTCCTTGGCTACAATTAAGCTCAGAATTTCTGTTCGTAAGTGAGACAGTTGTTGAGGGAGTTTTGTCCCCATTATAGGACCATTCTTGCCACTGTTGTTAAGTGAATCACTGCAGTTTCTCAGCTTTTAATCCATGGGCTGTCAGACTTCTAAACGAAAAATAACAGTATAGC
>JANHFO010006648.1:40428-55367 GCA_032468095.1 Pareas carinatus | reverse complement strand
ATATTTTTGTGACACCCAATCCTAATTTGATTTTTCAAGATCATAAAGTAATGTTAATTGACTTAAAAGATTGTTTGTTTGTTTTACTTTTTTGTGTCCTCTTGATCCGGAAAAGTTTGCATTTAATGTCCCTGTAGTGAATCATTCAGAGCCTAATAAACGTTATTCCAGGACAGTTTTACCACAAGGAATGTTGAATAGTTTCACATCGTGTTAGTTTTATGTTGTTACAGCACTAGCTTTTTTTGTAAACATCATCCATTGGCCTTGGTATATAATTAAATGGATGACATTTTAATTGGAGCCCCAAAAATACAACTTAATTGGCTTTTTGAAATATAACATGATTTAGGTGTTTATTGTTTGTGAATTACCTCAGAAAAAATATAACTGCACTTTCCCTATCTTTATTTAGGGCATGTTACAATCTTATTTTGCCCTGACTCTTCCTTGTTTGAGCCTACTAGTTATTTTACTGGTAAACTTGTAACAATTGTTAGGCAATCCTTAATTGGGTTCACCCCTGTTTTTCTTTGTTTATACATTTATTTAGTCCATTATTTGACTTATTGACTAAAGGAAAACAACCTGGAGATTTTATTACAATTTTTCCTGCAGCACTTGCTGAATGATACTTTCAATATTTAGTTTGTGGATTGTATTAGCCACAAAAAGTATATTGCATTGAATGGCTGTATTTACCACTTACCCCATTTTAAAATGTTTTGCCGTTTATCCAAGCCATTGCTGAGATTAAAATTTTGGGACGCACTCATGCTTGTCATAGAAATGGGATAGGCTTAATAAATATTATTCTTCCTATTCCGAAATCTGATTTTCAATTTTATTTTCAGAATAATTTTTCTCCTCAGTGTGCTTTAACTGACTATGTAGGTTCTATTGTATATCATTTGCCAAAAGAGCCTTGGCTTATTTGCTTAATGGCCTCTTCCTTCTGCTTTTTCCTTCTCACTTGCCACAAGCGCTTGCTGGGTTTTTTTTTTAATGGAGGACAGACGAGAGGAGCAATTGCTTACAAGGATGATGAAAGTGTCCTACACTGGAGTGGAGTCCTCATCACAATGCTCAGAATTATATCCTGCTATTCTAGCTTTCCATATTTTCCCTCAACAACCTTTACATTTAATTTCTGGTTTAAATTATGTATGTCAACTTACCGTATTTTTCGCTCCATAAGACGCACTTCCCTCCCAAAAAAAGTTGGGGGGAAAGTGCCTGCGTCATATGGTGTGAATATAGAGCCAGGAGCCGCTCGCAAATGGCTGGACTGGGTGTCGGGGGAAGCCGGGAGCCGTCGTTTGCCACCACCGGCAAAGGAAACGAGGGGCTGCAGCCGGCGTCGGTGCTTCGTTGGCTCTAGCAGCCAACGAGACTCAGGCGGTGGTAGCTATTCCCGGCAGTGGTGCCAACTCCCTTCTGTTGCGGCGAGGCAGACTGAAGAGGAATTTCTCGGCGGTTTCTTCCCCCGCCGCTCTGATCGCCGCCGCTGCGCTGGGAACCCACAGCTTGGATTGCCCAAGCAGCCCCCCGCAGCTCAGAAACGACGGCTCTTGGCTCCCTCCAACACCCGGGAACCACAGCCACTCGCAAATGGCTGGACTGGGTGTCGGGGGAGCCAGGAGCCGTCATTTGCGAGTTGCTGCAGCTTCCAGGTGTCGGAGGGAACCAAGAGCTGCCATTTAAGAGCTGCCGGGGCAGCTTGGGCAGCAAAAGCAGGGTCTTCCGATCCAAGCCGTGGGTCCCCAGCGCAGTGGCGACAATCGGAGCAGTGGGGGAAGAAGCCGCCGAGAGATTCCTCTTCAGACTGCCTTGCTGCAACAGAAGGGAGTTGGCGCAGCTGCCGGGAATAGCCGCCGGGAATAGCCGCTGCCGCCTGAGTCCCATTGGCCGCTAGACCCAACGAAGCACCGACGCCGGCCGCGGCCCCTCATTTCCTTCACCGGTGGTGGCAAACGGCGGCTTCCAGGTCACCCCGACACCCAGGAGCCGCAGTGGCTGAACTGGGTGTCAGGGGGAGCCGGGAGCCACCGTTTGCGAGGTTGGACAGGGGTGGTGGAGGGAGCTGCCCATCACCGGCAGAAGTCTCGTCCAGCTTCCCTCACTGCCACCGCCATTGGGGCCAAAAGGGAGCATGAAGCCGAGCTCCACAGGCTGCTCAGAGCAGCAGGCAGGAGCTTGAGAGACTCGTCTGCAGGCAGATCGGATCCCCCAGCCTGTAAGCGAATCGTATCCCCCAGCCTGCAGGCAGATCGCATTTCCCAGCCTGAAGCCGCCATCGGAAGTGGTGTCTCTCCCTCCCTCCCTCCTAAGCAGGAAAAAATATACTATTCCTGTTTTCCTCCTCTAAAAACGTGGTGCGTCTTATGGTCAGGTGCGTCTTATGGAGAAAAATATACAGTAATTGAAAGTGTAATTAACTAAGAATATTAGCCAAAGTGTAATTATTCCCTTAGCAGATTGAAGCTTGGAATCCTAGACACAGAGCATGACTACTTCTGAGTAAACAAGTATATAACTCCTCCAATACCTGGTCCACTTTATTGTTACTAAGATCCAGGTTAACTAAAGAATAGAGTTTGTTGAGTCCAGAAAGTTGTTCCAGATGATTCCCTGCTAAATTCAGCGTTTTGATATTTCCAATTTTTGTATGAATTCCTTCTAATGTTGAAAGTTTATTGTAGGAGAGGTCCAGGTGAATAAGGTTGTAGAGATGCTACAAGTGAATACATAAACAGATTATGCTATATATAACATAGACTTTGAATTATTAATTCAACAACAGTTGCACCTATTCAGAAGAAATGGGTAAGCTCAGCTAATTGCTTAAAGATGTGGTATGCAAAATGAATCAGAGATTCACGTAATTCTGTTTTACTTCTCTCTTCTAGATAATTTATGCGATTTTCAATTCCATGTCGTTGTTTTATAAGCTAATATATAACGTGTATTGTAAACTTTCACAATTGCAGGAACCGGATACTATAAATTTGGAAGGATACTTGTTTTCCATAAATTATAGAATAACCTGAAGAACTCCCCATTTCTATGTTTAAACAAACATTTTACCAACAGGAAACCCAGGTGAATTGCCTATTGAGATATTTAGGCTGGTGACATCAGACTGCATGTTTAATTTTCCTTTGGTTTTCCACTCTGACATAAAGAGACTTAAATGCTAACAATTCATTTATATAACAAAATATGAATGCAGTATTTAGGTAACACTTGTTTGTTTAGAATAGGTTTTCAATTATCATCTTTCCACATCTAATAAAAATAATTTAAACTCAACAAATCACATATTAATATCTGCTCCATGTATTTTACTGACCAAGGCTTTGTAAGATTGTATTTTTTACATAGTATTTAAACCCTTGAGCATTTCTAATACAAAATATGACATCCTTCTACTATAAATCAGTGTTCTCGACCTTGGCGACTTTAAAATGTGTGTACTTCAATGCCCAGAGTTGAAGTTCACCAATCATAAAGTCACCAAGTTTAAGAAACACTGTACTAGATCCTTAAATTGAACTCAGATGAAATTTGGGTCTTGAATTCCAATAATTATTCTTAGGTTGGGAGTAATACACTGAATTCTGTATGTTTCAGGTGGCCCAAAAGCATCCCAGATCATCCTGTCATAATTTGTGGTTGTGACCTCAACCTCTCCTTTACACTGTTTTCCCCTACTTTAGGTTGTAACCAATTTTGTCTTCCTCTGGCAGACCAGTTATCATTGGGAAATGTAATTTTAGTTTTAGCTCACAAAGTATTAATTTTATATGCTTCAAAGGTATAAATAATCCTCCAGAACAGATTAATCAAACAGAGAGAGTAAAAATAGAGGCATGGAGGGGGAAAAAATGGTTGGAGTCATTACATGTTGTATATAAACAATAAATATTTCTACAAAAACTAACTACCAAAAAATCCTCCAAGAAATGAATGTAACATTTCATTTATGTTTCCTTCCCCTGAACTATACACTGTATAGTTAAAAGTGTGCTGAACAATCAGCAATACTTTAAAAATGATGCTGAAGACTTCCCATGCTAAACTAACTTCTCATGGGATGGGCTGAAAACCTCTTAAGAGCTAATAGATATGGGAAAGGCTGCACTTCATAGTCAAATATTTTTTTCAGTTATTGGGGCCAATATACTGCTATTGTAAACCATTCAAAGTGCTGTATAAGAGTGGTATATAAGCCTAAGTGCTATTGTTAATCTGAAGTGTAGCATATAGTGGTACTTTAATAATCAATTACTTTGAAACTCATTGAATTTGGTACTCAATACATTTTGATGTGAAATTTTTGTTCTGGTACTCATCATTTGTTTAGTAATCAAGGCACAAGCTAAAATTTACCAGTGTTGGCTGCCTCGTGACTCACTATATTATTCCTTATGGAAAAATTTGTATGGTACTCATCATCTTTGGTACTCATTGCACAACCTGGAACCAATTAACGATGAGTAGCGAGATACCACTATATTACTCAAACAGAGGTCAGTAAATCTAGCTCAAGTTACCATCCAAGATTGCTTAATGGATTGCATGTAATAAAAATAGTAGCCTCAAAGAGCTGAAATGGAAAAAAAATTAAGAGAATGCAAGCCATTGGCAAAAGTATACACTATACTACGAAGGTATGTACTATAAACAAGTATTCAATATACAAAGGTACATACTAAATTATACTATGCTATAAGCAATTAGTTCAATTAATACTAATGACAATCTAGAAGTCTTAGCACATAGGCATTGTCATGAGAAATAAAAGCAAGGAACATTTAGCTAAACTCAGAACACAATTATCAAAAAATCCACCCAATATTATTAAGACAGATTTTAAGCAAACCTGTAAATTCTCCACTAATGGTACATCATTGTGGCTTAAATCCAGAAATTCAATCTTCGGCATTAATTTCTAAAACAAAGGAATAGTAAGCCTTCAGTACAATCAGAAGATATCAGTCTGATTCAAAATAATTAATCTATGATGACGTGAACCTTTAAGAATTTTAGAACAATATTTTTCAAGCAATAGTCCTAAAGAGAAGTAGAAGAAATTTCAAGGGATTTTGTACAAGAGTAGACTTGTTTATAGTTAAAAGTTATTACCATTCTGTATCATTCAATGTAATTATCAAGTCTTGTGCAAGCCACAGCAAGTATTAAAAGTACTGATTATATCACTGGGAGCAGAAGAAATATCTTCTCTGTACCTTTTGAAACTGTTCTGAAACATTTGTTATGAACTCTTACCACTGAATTGTCAATTTGAGCAATGCTATTATGACTCATATCTAAAGTTGTTAATGTTCTCCAAGTTGGAATAACTGCCATCACAGGATTTGAAGATGTGCCTTCTGGCTCCCATTGGTCAAATTCATAAGCCTCAGGTACTAGGACCTCCTGTTGAAACCACACATTGAAAAATGAATATTTAATATGCAGGGGAGAGAATAGAGAGTTCTGATTAGTAAGCCATTTGAAAAAAACTGTAACTTCTAAACAAGTTTAAATTCTGGATAAGAGATTAAGATTACAATCCTTTGCATATATGTTCTTATTAAACTTAGATTTTTATGTTTTGTGTGTGTATATATGTGTGTATGTGTATGTGTGTGAATTCTTAGAATTTGGTGTTAAGTATTCTAAATATGTAATTGTAATGTAATGTAATTTTTATTTATACCCCGCCCTTCATATGACATACCTATAAATAATTTACTAAAACTTTTGAATATTAGTATCAATAGAGATGAAATATTATTTAAACTATTATAGCAAAACTGGGCTGCTGAATGAACAATATTTTTATTATTTAAATACAGTTTTTAACAAATTATAATAATAATAAAGCACAGTACAAATAGCACAGATTTGAATCTTACCATCATGGATGTTGCTGAGAATTGCACACTTAGTGTTGCCAGAGTGTGCTTTGAAGATGTCAGCCCATTAATAAGTTTTGCACCACAGTGATTTATCTATTTTGAAAAAGCAGTAGTAAGGAAAATGAAACAGTAATAGAAGAAAACATGGAACTGTTTCATATGAAATTTTTCTTATTGCACTCTAATCTCTCAGGTTTTTTATTAAAAATTTAATAAAGTCTTTTCAGTATTTAATTAAAAAGTCTCCTTGCAATAAAAGTCAAGAAAGCCAATTATATTCCCCAACATTGATTCAAATAAAATAAAAATATTACTACTACTGATATCAACCTCTGGAGGAGTGATAAATATAGCAATCTGAATGCAGCCATGCACAACTACAAACAGAAAAACTCTTTCTCCTTACAAAAACATAAAACAACATTCATGAAAAATGTTTTAGTGCTTGGGGGATCTTCAAAGAGTAGCTTTATGCAGGAATTCAAGTATAAAGAGAAATAGGCAAAGCAACCTCTACAGACTCTCTGCTTTAAACAGACTTCTGCTCACAGTTAGCATGGGTTATGCTATGCTACCTTAGAAACCATGCGATGGGTTCTAAAATACAGCCTCGGGGTATGCACACAAAATTCCACATCTGGCATCCCTAATTATAAGAACCTCAGGAAATTGAGATGACAAATGTCAAAGAGGCTAAGGAGCAGGTCATAACAAGAAATGGTGGGCTAGGAACAGCAAAGCTATGATAAGGTTAAACATTTTTAAAAAAAATAATTTATACATTATTTTTCCATTCAAAATGAATTCTCAGAACAATTTAGAGTTTAAATCAATCTAAAAATACAAAAAATCCCAACTGAGTAAAAACATAACCACCAAACTATTGATGTTCACAGGCCTGACTAGAGAAGCAAGATAATGGGTGCCAAACGCTAAATAAGCCGTGTATAGGGATGATACATGCTTAGGCTCTCCCTCATGCTGAATATACATGCTTCTGAAAGCAGGGCCTCCCCTAAAGATTTTAATGACCAGTTTTATCAAGAGAAACGCAGTCCTGCACAAGGCCAGTCTGCTTTGGTGGTCGCCCCGTGGAAATGCCTTCTATGCAAGCATGGACATGCTCAGATAACAGGGAACAGGGCTTGGAGTTGTGCTGGCCTTTGAAAGGGCAGAAACCTCAATGCTTCTAGCAGCAGGTTTCACAATGTTTCCTTCAAATGGTTGCATAGCTCTTCAAAGCTGTTTAGGGCTTTAAGTGTTTAACACCAGCTCCTTAAATTCTGATAAGAAAACATCTAACTGCCATGAGAGTACTCCACAAAGAAAGCTCTTTTTTAGAATTTACCTGAATCTGATGAAGAGATTTAAATATTGATAAGTCAAAAGGTAAAAGATGTTCCTGAATATTACTGCTTCCAACAGGTCCATCTGTGCCAGTTATCTGGAGAAATATATATATATATATATATAAATGTAAATTTAAACAAATAAAAATATACATATATTAATGTGATTTACAGAATAATAAACAGAATGCACAGACATGTTCTTGTGTTTAGGAAACTGAGTATCTTGTCAAATTATATTCCAGAGTTTTATAAATGCATACTGCAGAATTTTAACATTTATATAGTTAAATTTAGTGAAATATTGAGCAGGTCATATTGCTCAGTATCAAGAGACACTGCACACATTAGAAGGTAAAATGTTCTGAAATGTTCTGAAAATGCTGAGGTTGATAAACAACAGTAAGTAGTCCTTATTGAACTATTTATTACATTAGCAATTAAACAAGGATTCAAATACTGCTAACACTGTGAGGGATAACTTCACATCAAAGTATTTCTGCCATAGAGAGAGATTTCAAGCATGTACTCGCTTGCTTGTTTAAGTATAACATTTAAATGGGGAATATCTGAATGAATTTTTAAGTTCACCGAAGCACTGAGTAAATCTATAAATATCAATACAAAGTGCATACTACAATACTTCTGTATTTCTTAACATCTGATAAATGTAGGAACAAAACATTATAGGTTTATTCTATCACAGAAAATAAGTGTAACTTTGGAAAAACAGGATATGAAAAAATAATGTAGTGAGATACAATTCTATAAATAACCAGAACTGATATTGTTTATTCAGATGAAAATAGAACTGAAGTTAAAAAAAAGGAACATAGGAAAATAATTAGCATACGAATATAGAAAGATCTTACTAAAACATACTAAAGTATTTTACTATCATTGTTCTGATTTTAAAAAATCTTCTCAATGCAGCTTTTAAAGTTCAATGTATTTTCCAAGGATCTACCTTAGAAACAATTATCCCTGTCTTCATGTGATGGTCCAGATAAATACCATATATTTATCTGGCATTCTTCTTCTTTCTCTATCCCAAAACTATTGGGAACATGTGACTTTTGACTTACAATAAGATACATACTAGTCTTTAAAATAAGAAAGATCTGAAGTGCTAATTTAAATATGCAGATCGTGGAAGGCCTTTGTTTTCATCTGAAATCTACCATCTTAATAGAAGACCTCAACAGTGCTACTTTCTTTTAATTTCTTCTATCAAGACAGAAAACACTTCCCATAAAGTATAGTTTCTACAGACAACATAAATGAGCAACTGAAATGTTTACATTAGAACTTATTACCTTTAAATATTTGAGTCTGCAAGTGAAATCCAGAATGTGACCCAGATCTGTTCTGGCATCACCATTTGCACATGTTGGTTTCCCCTGACGCAGCTGTTGAGTAACCGCATAAAGCTGCAAAGGTTTAATATTAAATACTTCACCAGCCATAAGCAATTGCTCTCCTAGAAAGCAAGATGTATATATTTACAAATAATACCAAGAGAATAATATTGTAAAAGAGAAATGATATGGTGATAGTGGCTGAAATTTGAAACAAGGATATACAGTTTTTTCTGTTTCGAAGGACATTCTATCTTGTGTAGTATCTAGAAAGTACAGGTACATAAGTACATTCAATTCATTCAATGACTGTTCAAAATTACAATGGCAACGAATGAATAGTGTTTATGATCTGTTCTTGGAGTTCTGGCTGCCCCACAGTCATGTGATTTGGTCTGGATGCTCAGCAACTAGTTTGCTCTTACAACCTTTTATAATGCCCCATAATCAAATGATCAACATTTTCAATCTTCCCTGCTGGATTCTCCAAAAAATCAATGAAAGTCTTTCCCACCCATGAACGCTTCTCCAGTCCCTCTGCATTTGTGCTGTGCTGGCCATTCATGCAGCCTGTCACACACACCCTTGGACTCATCCTGTAATGGAATGTATGAATGATTTTGGGAAACAAAGGGAAAAGATGCTGCCTAGGAAACAATCTGGCAAGAGACGCAAAAGCCCCCAGTGATTTAATGGTCAGAGAAAGAAACTAAGGATGAATCTGGTCTAAAGGATCAAGCAGTTGAAAGCGATGGGAGAAAGTTTACGCTTTCAGACTTGCAAGATTCTATTAATGTAGCCTTCCAATAAAATAGAATTAATCCACCTTGTGCTTTCTGTCTGGTTTACTGGGAAGGCTGACACTTCCCACCCACTCCTCTCATGCACCCTCTTTAGACCTTTGCATACCCTCCCCGACCTGCACCTCTCACACACCCCTCCAAATCCATACTGCACCATTTGCACACCTCCTGGCACTCACCCAATCTGTGCTGTACCTTCTCCAACTTTATGCACCTCCTTGACTTGTGCCTCTTCTATGTCCTCTTCACCCTCCCTCCCTGATCCTCTCACCTCTCGCACACACCCTTGCACACTCTCACACTCTTGCCACACCTGCACCACCTCGCTCACCACTACCCGCAGTGGCCATTTACCTGTTTTCTAGCCTGATACTTGCAACCTCCTGCCCGCTTTTCCAGTGGCTTTGGTCATGGGAATCTGGCAGGAAGTTATCTCACCTAATGACCATGGGACTTGGTTAATGACAACAACCAGGACCGTAGGGATTGCTGTCACTAAGTGATGTGGTTGCACTTTATAACTGCATCTCGAAGCAACAGAAATTCTAGTTCCAATTGCCATAGTAAGTCAAGGACTACTTGTAGGGCTTAAAAAAGTGGGAGAAGATAAAAAAGGAAAATGGGCTAAATAATTTTGTTACCAATTAAATACTTAAAAGGAATAACAAGACAAAATGTAAAAAATAAATGGACCAATTGCAATTTCTAAGCTAGGTCAATTGCAGGCTGATTTCAATTCCAATTGTGACAAAATCTAAGTCAGACCTGCACAGCATGCAGCCCGCCAAGAAAACTTTTCTAGTCTGTTAGCGTTTTTTGAAAGCTTAACAAATCCACTTCTGCCAGGATCTATCACCATGACTATGACTAGGATTTCTGTAGTCATCTCTGTCCTGGAACACATGATGCCAACTGCCTCCAAGACCTCACCAACATCACTAGCTCCAGCACTGCTCTCATGTCGCTAGCTGTCAAACATCTGATCATTATTCCAATCATTATTATTTTTTGTGGCCCACAAAACTTTCTAAACTTGTGGTCCTTCCCTCTCTCCAAACTAAATATGCCTGATCTAAGTCTGAACTCTACTGTTAAACAGAAATTGTTTAGGGAAACAAACCAAAGTTTCAGGGAGTATAGATCAGTCAGACATGCCGTAACACATGAAGATTTTGAAAAACTCAACTTGCATTTTCATTTGATGTAATGTTTATGCCTATTTGTATATCTATCATATACATATCACACCGTATCCATGAAAGCCAGCTGGGTGACTTTGGGCCAGTCACACTCCCTCAGTCTGGCCCACCTGACCAGGTTGTTGTTGTGAGGAAAATAGGAGAAGGAAGGTATGTTGGATATGTTCACCGCGTTGAGTTATTTGCAAGAATAATATAGGTGGGATACAAATAAATTTAAAAAACAAAATATAATTATTTGACCATCAAACAAAAGGAAACAATTTTAGATAAGCTTTAAAAATTATTTTTAAGTATCACAAAGAGAAGACATTTTCTATGACTCTAACCAATATAATTCAAGATGGATTGCATACTGTAAATTACAAATGAGCATCACCCAACATTTTCAGGCAATACATCTACTTTATGGAATTACATCTTCAAAAAATTGTATTTTACAACCTATCCAAAGATAAACATCACATAGTTTGGTGGAATTCATTATTGTCTTTTATTTCTGTACACTGTAATAAATAAATATAGATGTAATGCATATGATTCTATTTCAGAGATAAAATACTATAAATAAATGCTAAGAATTCTGATGATTCATACCTTTATGAAAAAGTTCTTCAGCTAATGCAGCTGTGATTCCAATGATTTCCTGCAAAAAATAAGAAATAAAAAGATAAAATCAAAATATGTAAATCATAAAACATTTGTACAGGATTTTATATCTTAAGCAATAATGTAAGTAAAGTTGTGAAATATGGCTGTAAATTAATAAAAATGAGAATGAAAAAACATGGAGGAATCTAAAAGTCAAAAAATTTAGGTATCCGTGCACATTAACCACACTTAGCAACCCAGGAAGCAAAAGTATGATATATATATTTTTTGAAAATTATGCAGGAAGCAGAATGCTTAGATGCTCATTCTACATTTAATTTCCATGTGGAAACATTCAGTGCTCTTGTGCAGATTTGGCCATTCTTCCAAGCTATTCTAGATAATTCTTGAGAGATGTTTCCAGAAGACCCCATTCATATCATGCAGTCTGACCAAAGGAACCTAAACCCTTCTCAGTCTGTGACACATACTTTGCCTGCCTCTGAAAGTAGTTAAGAATGATTTACAAAATATGTTTGGCACAATTCATGATGTAGTAATAATAATTCTACAGGCAGTCCTTGACTTATGAGTGACTGCTTAGTGACCATCTAAAATTACGACACCCCCCCACAAAAAAAGTATTTGGCATTTACAGTGTTTCATTGTCCCATGACTGCAAAATATACTGGTGTTTATTTTGCAAACAATTATGATTATAATTTGAGGACCACCTGTACAAAAAATAACTTGTCAAAAAACTAAAAAGTACATTTATTTATTACATTTCTATGCTGCCATCTCTCCTACAAGGTGACTCTGGCCTCTATTGTCATTTTCATTTTGACTATATAATAGCTGCCTCTCCTTTTTACTGATATTACTATTAATTGTGTTGTCATGGCTAAATGACAAATAAATACACCAGGAATAAATACGATGCATAAAAAAAGCTCCAGCATTCAATTTCTGTATGAAAAAAAGAGGACAAAAATGGACAAAATTACGTTTATTTCTTCATTTTTTTAATCTGACTCAATATTTTCAGCTCAATGCAGTAAGAAAATAACTAAACAAGGGAATGAAAGTAAGAAAAGGCTTAGTGTTGCAGTGCTTTAAATAGAAATGCCCCTCCTTTATTTGTCTGCCTAATTTCCATGATGGCCATATTTTATGCTCAATACATAGCAAGGAAGTAGAGATGAAGATGAACAGATGAAGATATATATATATTTCCTGTGGGATGTACTGATAACATTCACTCATGCATTTGTCACCTCCTAAATTGGCTACTCTAATAGAACTG
Organism: Pareas carinatus; assembly: GCA_032468095.1. Classification (NCBI taxonomy): domain Eukaryota; kingdom Metazoa; phylum Chordata; class Lepidosauria; order Squamata; family Pareidae; genus Pareas; species Pareas carinatus. The sequence continues at coordinate 42,834 of JANHFO010006648.1, read as the reverse complement.
TCCCAGGAAATGACTTTGAAACTTCATCTGATACAAAATGCAACTAGCCATGTACTGGTGGAAACACCTTGATACTCTCACATAACACCAGTACTTCAGAAGCTGCAATGATTTCTTATTTGTCCAGTTCAAACTAAGAATAGCCATCTATCCTTCCATGCATCAATCCATCCATCTGTCTATCTTTGTTTCTTATGGGAACCTTCTTGTAATAATTTTTGCCCAAAGCAGCTTAAAAATATTTTAAAATAAATAATAAATCAATAAAGTGACAGGCCATCTGACTGCTCAAATAATTATCAAGTAACAATTAAGTAAATAACAATGCTCTTAAGATTAAAACAAATGCAATGAACTGAAAAGATAACAGTGCAAATGCATTAAAATCTGATAGGAAAGAACTTACATATAAATGAAAATATAAGAATTGTGATAGTACTTTGGGTGCTGCCAATGGAAATATAGCAAGAAGAGTTTGTAGGTATACTTCCAACTCTTTTTGTCTTTTTTCCACCAAGCTTTTGGAATTTTTACCAATAATCTTTTTGGGAGGCAATATATTCTTGTCTATCTTCTTCTCTAAAACAAGCTATAAAAGACAAATAGTTAAGTCAGTCTATGAATGAATAAGTGCTTTAAGAATTATAACATTAAATAATACTAATAATATGACACAGTTCTCATAGAATTATCATACATATATTATTAATAATTGATAATAATAAATAAACCGATCTATATACATTTTTTTAAAAAGGATTTTTAGTTTCTAATGGCAGCTGCTGGAGATATAACCTCAATTTCTTTGTCAATTTTGAAGGCTATCCCTTAATTACTACTCTATTAACTTAACTGAGTAAGCAGATAACATAATTATATTTCTCTTAAATAACAACTGTTTGCAAGTGAATTTTGGCTTCTGAAGTGCATCTTTAGAAAAAGAACTTACTTCACACTCTTCAGTCCTTTTTTTCCATTAGGTTAAGCTAAAACAAATTCCTGGGGCAGTACTCCACTACATGATGGCCATATTTTATGCTCAATACATAGCACTACACTACAACTTAATAAACATTCCTTTTTGAAAAGCTTACAAGCATGCTGGAATGTTTTCTAAGACACGGATCTCCAACCTCTGGTCCATGGACTGGCATCGAGTTCATGGCATGCCAGCACCCGAGCTGTGCAAACAAGCCAAGTCCTAATCGCTAGATGCAGGCAGCATGCAAAACAATGCTGCCTGCATCTTTTCCATGGAACTGGTCCCTGGTGCCCAAAAGGTTGAGGGGCCACTGCTCTAAGTGACTCAGTATCAAAGATTAAGTCAACTGTTTTAGGGATATAATTTTTGAACAATTACCTTTTCATGAAGATCATGGAAGTCACTATATCGATGTTTTACTATCCATTCATGGGTTCCAACAGTTACTTGAATGATATATACCTAAAAGAAAAACAAATTAATCAACAAAAACCCTCACATTCACTTAAAAATATAAAATCTTTGCAATGCTGCATTTATTTTAATCTCTATAAAGATTTTTGAGCTATCTCTCATGTGCAACTCTTCACCTCAAATGGTGATATGAACGCCATTTGAGGTGTATACACTGTGTATCACACTAGCAAGAAGCCAAAAGCACCAGCCTGAAGATGGCAAGTGAGACCTTGCCAAAACATCGCCAAGATACTCTCTTATCCTACATGGGAAAAGACCAAAACACACCTACAGTGTATACACCAAAGCAGAAATCAGTTTCTATTTATACTAGGTTGTTATTTTGTTATGGTTTGAGGTACACTGAATACCTTTTTGAAAAAGCTAAAACAACAATCTGGAAAAGAAAATGTTACCCAGTGTGTACAAATCTAAAAATTATTTACTTATCAAAAAAAATGCGTCAGAAAGAAGGCTGAGAAAATCACAACAGACTCCTCACACCCTGGACATAATCTGTTTCAACTTCTTCCTTCCAGACGTTGCTATAGGGTATTGCAAACCAAAACAACCAGACACAAGGACAGTTTTCCCCTGTGCGGTCACTCTGCTAAACAACCAACCTCCACAACACTATTCAACTAGCTAGTAGAGAAGCATCACTATTATCCTTCTCATCTTTCCTATTACTTACTCTCTTATTAGTATGACAATGAACTTGTTGCCTGTATACTTCAATCTATAGTAGTTGTTTTATATAGTATCCCAGTTTGACTTGTAGATTGCTTATCTAGAATTCTATGACTGTTCTATGCCTATCAGGGGGAGAGCCTTCTCTGTGGTAGCTCCCATCTTCTGGAACGATCTCCCCCCAGAGATCCGTATTATTTTGGACCTCCGTGCCTTCCGCCGTGCTATAAAACCATTCCTGTTTATTCAGGCTGGCCTGGCCTGACTCACACTATCTC
>JANHFO010006647.1:12898-23392 GCA_032468095.1 Pareas carinatus | reverse complement strand
CCCCTCCCGACTCCCTCCCCCCTTCCCATTCTCTTCCACATACCCATATTTTGTAAATATTGTTAAAGTTCCATGTTAAATTTTTATGTTTTCTGTACACCTCCCTGAGTCCTTCGGGAGAAGGGCAGTATATAAATCTAAATAAATAAAATAAATAATAAATAAATAATAAATAAGCTAAGAAGGAAGCAATGACAAACCATTTCTGAAAAACGTTGCCAAGAAAAAACTGCAGGAACTTGTCGAGGCAGTCTCTGTGAATTGGACATGATTGAACGGAAGGAAAAAAAAGTTAGAACATCCAATTGGAACCCCAACAAAATTTAAACAGGGATTGCATGTCATTTTATTACCATTAAATATAAAATCATGCCATATTCCTAGAGTTTGAATCACATTTAACATTTAAAGTAGATTCCAGTAAGGCTTGTCTCATTGATATTTTTAAATCATGATTTTCTGTAAAACGTAGCATGAAGAAAGTGTTTGAAAATTTGTTTACAGGTAATTCCCAATTTAAGACTAGTAACTTAGCAACTGTTCAAAATTATGGTTCCCTCCAACAGATATTTACGACCCAAATTTGAAGTTTCAGCATTGTTCTCCACCATGATCACATGGACAGTCAGCAGTCGTCCTGCATTTATGGCCATTTGCAGTGCCCTGCAGTCATGTAACTGATTTACAAGGTTTTGATGAAAATGGGCGTTTATTTCCAGTTTCCAGTAAAAACTGCCTCATGGTGAATAGTGGGTTCACTTAATGATTGTGATGTTTGCAGAATGCTGTGAAAAAGGGTCTGTTGACCTACCTTACTACTGTCACAAAGTAGCAACCATAATTGCCAGGGTCAATTTTAACTACAGAACTAAATATATTAGAAATAATTTTGAGACAAATATTTTTCTTTCAAATACTATATTTTCTAACAGCTACTTTAATGTCATTATTTTGCTAACTGTTTCAAGTTTAGCAGTGTTAAAAATGGAAATTCAAAGATATAGTGTTCAAGCTGTTTTGAAAATTCATTAAATCTTTGCCTTTTTTCCCTAGAAAAGGATGTAAACAGAACTGATAGAACAAATAAATTTTATGAAGGTCAAGATAATCCTGGATTGATATTGCTTCATGACATTTTGATGACCTATTGTATGTATGACTTTGATCTGGGTAAGTAAAATGTTATCTTTTATTGACCCTGTGAAGTATTATTTCTTGAAATTCATCGAAAGCAATCTGATGTATTAAGTCTTAAATTTTTAATTAAGAGAGGAATAAGAGTAAATTATATTAGGTAACATCTTAAAATGCAGAATATATCTGTAGTATATTTTTATTGTAATCTGTCATAAAGAAGGTCCAAAAATACTTAGTTTAAATACTTTATAACATCTATTTAAAAGTTTGGTAAATTTTTAAATTGTATTTATTTGTATATTTCTATTTGTGTCTGTTTATCTATCTATGTATGTACGTATGTAAATATGTAGGTATGGATAGGTGGATATCTTTTCTAAGTATTCGTTCTTAGAAAAAAATTGTCATCTGACAAAAGAGAAATGTTCAAGAATGTATTTTTTCCTTTTCAAGGATATGTTCAGGGAATGAGTGACTTACTTTCACCTATTTTATATGTGATGGAGAATGAAGTGGATGCTTTCTGGTGCTTCGCATTGTACATGGATCAAATGGTAAATATTTTCATCTTCTGCAGTATTGTTCTATTAAGTTAAGACTGGAAAATATTATTTTCTTATATCACCTTCTCTGATTCTTCATATTAGATTTCTTATTGAGTAGAATATTCAGACATGAAGTGTTAAAATTGCTGCAATATATGAAGTCAGAAGCAGACAGAATATTCTGAATTGTACCTATATAGACACAGTGCAAATGACTTTTTAAAAGGAGACCGTACATATAATTTTTTTATGATTCTTTGATTAGTAATTTGAATCTGGTTGTACCTTCCAATGTAGTTGATCATTGTTACATTTGTATTTAAGTCTTAAGAATTATTACCTTTTTTTTGTTCTCTTCCCTCCTGAGCTATTTTCCTAGGTGTCATTTAAAATATAAACTGATAGCTGGCAATTCTTGGATTTTGCCAAACGTGTTAAGCTGTTCTGGGTCTCTGTGGCTGGATAATAGAGTAAAATGCTTAGAGAATCTGAGATATGACATACTAGTGCATTGAATGCATGTTCACAAGGATTTTTACTTAAGATATACTGCAGTATGGCTAATATAACTGTAGCTTGATTAATGCTAAGCTGTAACAGGAAGGAAGGGCACAATTTAGTTTGAGAATTCCTTGATAGCTGTTATTTCTGCTGAACAGAGTGAAACCCATATAACAGGGGTGTCAGACTCACTGTCATTGCGAGCCAGTGTCACTACCGCTGCGGCACGCCCTCTCCCCCACTGCAATCCCCCAGAAACCCCTATCAAACCCCCCGCACCTCCCGCGATCCCCGAGGACACCCCCACGGACACCCCCAGACCCAATTAGGATCCCCGCTGTTGCCCTTGCAGATTCCCCTGTGGCCATCAATGGCTCCCCCACAACCAAAGACCCTCTACCTTTCCTGTCGCCCCCACTTTCAGGGAGCGTGTTCCTCACCACCTTGTTTGACCCGTGGGCTGGATATAGGCAAACCGCGGGCTGAATACAGCCCGCGGGCCACCTGTAGGACATATATGCCATGAAAGGTTCATTCATTCATATATGTGAATAAACTTTGGGTAGATTTCATGAATATAGTTGTCATACATTTTGTGTACATGTATATAATTTCAGGACAGCCGTATGTGAATACAACTGGACATATGGTGCAATCTATTTAGAAACAGATGGTGGTAGCCACACTTACCATAGTTTTCATTTATGTTTCTATTGAATTAAATTATGATATCAACTGTGAGATTAACCCCAACCTTGACATTCTTCCAATGTTTTGTCTCAAAATGTGGTTGTATAAGCAAACCTGGGGATCTCAAGGGAATGGCAATTTGATGAGATGGTTGCATTGTTTGTAACATCAGTTCTCTCCACTATCTTGTTACCAATAATATTGTTGATGCCTTTTAATTATAATTTTAACATTTGGATATTATAATTGTTTTTATTCAAGCAATGTAAAGTTAATTTATTGTGAGATAAGTGGCTGTATAAATGTGATAAACAAATAAACAATTAAGACCAGAATAAAATTAACACTTAAATATGTTTAAGTTTTGGAATACTTACATAAAATATTCTATCTTTTTGTCGCCAAGCATCAAAATTTTGAAGAGCAAATGCAAGGCATGAAGACACAGTTAATTCAACTGAGCACTTTACTTCGCTTATTAGATAGTGGGTTCTGCAACTATTTGGGTATGTATACTTTTTTTAAAAAAAAAACAACAACAGTTATTCTAGATATTTGTTTACACCATTTTCTTGCATCAATTATTTTCTTGGTTTTCAAGACTCTTTGGTTTTGAGATAGCAGCCTTTTTATGTGTAACTTTGAGCCAAGTTTTTTTAACCATGGTTTGTAGAGCAAGCCATCTCTAACCCTAAAAAGCAGTCTTTAAACCCCAGGGTTACATGTCATTCAGATGACTGTTTCAGCCTATTTGTTTTATCTATTTGCATTTATAGTTAAAATAACTTTGGGTACAACTTTTGATATTAGTGGTTAGATTTTTGTCCTAAACTGACAATGAAACAGATATGACAGTGTTATATAAATTACTATGTTTGTTCATGGCTTGAAGAATTTCTCTTCAGTTGTCTTTTATTGGCAATTTAAAATACCCCTCTAAGATGATTTATGGATGTGTTTCCCCCATTTCTTTAGAATCTCAAGATTCAGGCTATCTTTATTTTTGTTTTCGATGGCTTTTGATAAGATTTAAAAGAGAATTTAGTTTTCAAGATATTCTTCGCTTATGGGAGGTAAGAAAAAAGTGTTTTATGGCAACATTTTAACTTTTGATGAAATGTTCAAGTTTTTAAAAACAATACTGAGAATATTTCTTAATAGCACAGAATACAGTTTTAAGAGATCACATAATGAACAGTCTTGCATGATATATCAATATCTCTAAAAGCAGATGGACCTGGATTCATTTTTGAATGGTTCTAGAATTTTAAGGGGGAAAGTGGGTGCTTTAAGTACCTACAGACCTCTTAATCAGTTGGGACAATTTTTATGAAATGTGTAGAGCAATTTTGGGTGAAGGATTACAATGTAGACAGAAGGATAGAAAGAAACAAAAGAGGGCGGTTGTTGTGTATGGTGGACAGGTATGTACACAAAGAGGTATTGGATAAAAGAGAAAAATTTATGCTTGATTAGAAAAAATGTTAGGAAATCATATAGATTCTAAACCTGAACTTTAAATGATAAATTTTCAAATTCGGCATTTATTCTGTGAATAGCTTGAGAAATAGATTTAAAAACAAATTTGAACTTTAAATGGGATATTTTCAATATTTGGATTTATTACATTAATGGCTTATGAAAAAGGAATTAAAATTGTATAAGCAAATTATATACTTAGACAACATGTTTGTTGAAAAATGTACTATTTTAAATATTGTGAATAAAAGATATATAAAAAAGAAATATTTTCTTCTCATCTTCTGTACTTTTTGCAAGATGAGCTTGGGAAGATATGAGATAAAGTTCATCTGTAAAGAAAATAAAAAGAGACAATGACTGCTAAGGTGGCAAATATCAGGAACAAACATGAGAAATATTAATGAAAACATCTAGACATTTCTAGACATTTACTTTTTACATTATCAGGATTCTTGTTCTTTCTTTTTTTCCTAGTAAAGAATATATAGATTTATTTTTAGCCATGCTGAAGTAGTTTTGTTTCTTGACAGTCTATGTTACTTACCCTATTATGTCATTTTTTGCTTTTGTTCCCTGACATTCTATGGCACCTATTCCCATGTAATAATTTTTAAATTTCATTAGAGATATCTAATGTTAGTTGTTGATGGCTGATGCTAACAGCATATTGATTGCTCTGCATTTTTTCTTGTCAGAGTCTTCAGAAAATGCTGTAATAAGAAATGAACTATACAGACAAAATACAATACTCTGCTCATAAATTATATAGATAAGGGTTTCATTAGAACTACCAATATTGAAATAGCCATAGCCTTTAATGAAATCAATAATTAAAAGTTAGCCAACTATTTTTCTCCTGATGTGATTATCGCTTCAAAATAATTTGATGATTGGATATTATAGATATAATTAGTCTTAAGCTGATTTGTAAATGAATGATGATTCAACTGAAATATCAATATTAAATACAGACACACACAGCTGTTAAAAGAAAATGTAAGAGATGAACTAATGCAGTGAGGTTTATTTAAACTGAATTGTATTTAACTTTATTTAAAAGATTTGTATGTTTGCCCTTCTTAGAGCACAACTCTGGGTTGTTCAGAGCAATAAAATAATAAAACAGTTGATATGCAAATTCCATTAACTAGAGAGTCAGGATGGACCTTTGCATGGCATGTCAAAAGCTCTCAAAGTGATGGAAATAGTGTGTGGTAGGATTGGAATATTGATGGGTGATTTGAATGTCATAAGCATTTACAAGATATACTGTAACTGGCCCACTGTGATTTTGCAGAGCAATATGTAACAATCCTCTACAAAATCCTCACCTTCACTCTTAACAGCCAAAATGGTGACTTAAAAAATGGGTAGAAATATGAATAATTTGTATTGTATCAAAATGTAGAGAGGTGAGACATCCATGATTAAACAGCTTTGTTCATAGAAGAAAGCTTTAAATTAGTTGTTTATAATCTGAAAATTGTGCATTTCATATTAATCAATTGACAAAACCAGAGGAATATTTTTTCTGAAGATAATATTATTTCATTGTTTCAGGTAGATGGAGATCCTTCTTCTGTATTTAAGGAAAATACAGACTGTTATGGAAAGCTATGTTTAGAATAGGACATTAACTATATACAGTACATTGATCTCAGATATTTTTAGCTGATATATCAATATAAAATATTCTATTACATTTTTTCTAGATAGCTTCACTAAACCCTGGTTTGCACTCTGCTGACACTATAATTTGTATTATCTATGTGCACATAAATGGTTTAGAACAGGGATTTTCAAGCATTTTCATGCTGTGAAAATTGTTATATTAATTTTTTTTAAAAAAAGTCAAGAATCAAGAGTTCCAAGTGATGGAAAAATGGCAGAGTTTAAATAACCTTTGTGTGCAGTGGTATAGTCTCTCATAGTATTCTATCAACTTTTGACAGAACTATAGAACTCTGGCTTAGAGAATTGGAATCCAATGTTTCTGGAAGAAACATAAATTTTCTATCATTCCTATTTATTTCTATGTATACATACTATTGAAAATATTTTTTACTAGCAAAGGAATTAATACTAAGAAGATCTTGATTACTAAAACAATGCTAATATCTTTTACTAAATATCAAGAGCCTTTTCTTTATTCATCAGCAACTTGAATGTTTTACCAGGTGATGTGGACAGATTTGCCTTGTCAGAATTTTCACCTTTTTATATGCTGTGCTATTCTGGAATCCGAAAAACAACAAATAATGGAGAAACATTATGGCTTTAATGAAATACTCAAGGTATCTGTTACGTTGAATTAAATTGAGATTATTTTTCTATCCTTTCTGTTTTAGATTTGAAAAATGAATAGCGTTTCATTCTAGAATAAGAAGTGAGAGAGGGTTAACAATTGTTAATAGTCAGCCATAGTTCTGTGATGAAAGATGCTCAATGTTGAATTAGCAGACACCAGAATTATCAAAACAGATTTTATAAATCATATTACAGAATGCTGGTTATTTGATGTAGTAGATCTTCTTTCTTGTTTTAGAACAACTACAAAAGCTTTTATGTACATTGCTCTAGGACAGAGGCGTCAAGGAAAAATAGGACGTTCTTAGTTGAGTGAAGTTAATCTGTGAAAGATAAAGTTACCCATGGCTATAATACAAAGAAAACAACCAAGTCCATTCCAGTATATTAGTTCACAGAAAAATGGCAGTCCATATGTGGTCCAATCTCAGTATGCAGTTAAATGGTGGTTAGGGTTAGGGTTAAGGTTAGGGTTGGCAGTTGTTGGCTGTAGCCTAGCAAAAAGAACTGAGCAGTTTAAAATGACCATATCAAGAATTCTAAATCCAATCAGGGTATATAATTTATGTACCATTCTTTATCCAAAAGATATTTCTGAATTTAGAATAATGGATCTTTCCATGGAAATTAAATATTGGATAAATAATAATATGCATCTAAAATGCTCGTTCAATTTTAAAAGTAAATCATTGGGGAAAAACTAGGTTTTTTTCACATACAACTGTAGAGAACTAAATTTTCATTCTAATGGAGAAAGTATATTAAGCAGATTAGCAATAACGTTTAATAAAAGATGCTAAAGAAGGTATCAACATTCTGAAACTTAGAAAGACATTTTTGAGACTGACTTTTTTGCTTTATTTTATATTAGCATATCAATGAATTGTCTATGAAAATGGATGTGGATGATGTACTTTGCAAAGCAGAAGCTGTTTCTATGCAGATGATGAATTGCAAGGTAAAAAGTAAAATGCATTATATAAACATTCTATGAAGAAATCATGAATAGTTCCAACTGATCCTTCAAAAGATGAAAGTATTGAAGAATGTTTGCCTATCTTGATGCATCTGCTTCTATGGCAACTCCCTCTCCTTTTTTAAAAAAAATATGCCATTTTTATGTTGCAACATTTTTTTGTACACTGACTAGAGTCCCTTTAAGGGTGAGCAGTTTAAAAATGTGAAAAATAAAATTAAACAAACAAATAAATCTTACTTTCAGATTTGACATTTTGTCAGGTTAGGAAAACATGAGATAGGGAATCCCCTGAGACTAAACCTTTCCCCCTCCTTTTTTCTTTAACATCAAGGTTGTGTACACACATGAGACAAGATTAAAGAAAAGTAGTAAGTCATATTAATGTGCAGCATTTCCCCCTTTCTAGGAAAGCTGTACATTCAATTGCAATATTGTGACTACTGGCTATTGTATTTTGTTGCTTTCTTAGGGTTACTTGCTACTCGCTCTTTTCTGTCAAGTAGCACGTTGTATGATTTGATACTTCATATACCTACATTTATAACTCATGTACATTTAATTTAGTTCTGCATTAGAAGTCAGGTATCTTTGGCTGGGATATGGTTTCAAAGCAAGGTATAATTCAAGAGGAATAATATTCTAGCAATCAAAAATAACTTTTATCTTTTTTTTTCTTCATAGGAATTACCTCAGGCAATTTGTGAAATTTTGGGTTTAGAAAATAGCGCTATGACAACACCAGATTCAGATGCTGGGGAAGATGAAGCTGTTGATGGGATGAGTTGCCTTGCAACAGCATATCCAAATGTCTCTTTGCCTGTTGCTGCTGCCAACAAAAGAAATGAAAGAATTCAACAAGTGATACACACAGATTCCACAAACTAACGCTTGTGTAATTGGTTGTATTGTTCAACAGGCAGTTTATTACAGCTGTTTTGTTTCAGGCACTTGGGTTGATATTTTGAGTTTGTGCTGATTAAGCTTTAATGAATTGGGAAAGAAATCATGTACTGTAATACTTCTGCATCAAAGCTTTACATGATATTATTTTTATAGTTTCTTCTACCAAAATAGCCTTCCGTTTTTCCAGTAACATTCCTTAATACATTTGTATAAAAGTGCATTTTTTTGTTTTCTGTGAAATGAGAATCAGGCAGTGTGAATGGCATGAAATAAAGGGATCTATTCCTTGTACTTTGAAAATACCTGGGCATGGATAGTTTTTGGATATCATTAAAGTGTTCCAACTCTTCTATACTATTTCCTAAGTTAAAAGATGGCAACTTCCACAACATTTGTAAATGAAAGGATCGTGTTCTTTTTGTAATGTTTACAAAAACACTAAGTATTTGTGTGGACTGAATGTAGATTTGGAATGAAAATTTCCATTTGTGAAGTCCCTGATCCTGAATTTTGCATAATTCGGGATGGCATTTTTACATTTTCACACCTTTCTTATACATACATAGTTATGCATTCAGATGTATGAATATTAAAGGAGAAATCTATTTTTGACTAAAACAACTTTGGTTGATAATTCAGGCAATTTTGTCCAGATTTTAATATGCAGTTCAAGCCTAACTATTTTTGGAAATCATTTTTCTAAATAAGAATAAATGTCTTGAATATATTCAGGTTCTCACTTAATATTCTTAGCAAAGGTTTCTTGCTTATTTAACTAATAATGTTTATCTTTGCTGAATAGTATTATTGTTTAATAATCTAAATTGCCTTTTTATTAGACTAAACTTTTTGAAAACTGATAAAAATAAAGATGAAATTTTAATTTCCTTCCTTTGATTCTGCCTAAGCTCCCTTTGGTGACACAACTAAAACTGGAGTTTCCTAGGGTGGACTGTTAAATGCATATGAGAAAAATATAAGATTATACTATGCGATTATTTGATGTTTTACCGTAATGTGAAATATAATTTCATGTATTTGTTTCTATTTGAAGAGTATTGTATATATTATAAAATAAAACACAAAGTTTACTTAAAGATTTTTAATTAAGACATACTTAGGGTGAAAAAAGAGGAAAGAATCTAAATTTCACATGTTTCATGAGGGATATTCAGTTATTTTATGACATAACACTTTGATTATAAAATCTGAGAAGATGGGCTAGTGATGGAAGAAATGAAATTCCTTGATCTATAGGCATCAGTAGGGATGTATTTACAAATAAACAGTTGAATTTTGGTTTTCTGACGATAAGCTGGAAAACACAAATGTGATTCTCATGATACTTGTCAGGATCTAGAAATTTCTTTTTCATAATGACATCCTAATTCATGTTCTGGCAATAAAAAAAGCTAGCTTGCTTTTTCCAATACAATTAAAGTAAGGGGGTACCTGTAGGAAAAAGGGAAGGAAATATTAAGCCATTCCCAATTATTTAGCAAATGCACTCTATCTCCAAAGGATTCAATTTCTTGTATATACATTCTGAGAAACAACTTTCTGAGAGTTAAGAAATAGGCCTGCGATTTTAGCTGCTCAGAAGATAAAGCAAATTATTGCATTAATGTGAGAGAACTGATGAAATAGCAAGTTATTAACACAGATATCGAAGGTGAGATCTCTGTAGTCCTTGGCTTTAATTTGTTTGGAATACTTATCTTTTATCAGTTAATAACAAAATACCCCATTTGGCAAATGGCAAGAATGCAAGCTCCAGCATCTCTAAGCTTTCATTTCCTGCTTACAGGAAATAATTTTTGGATTATCTTGCCCTTTTTGTTCTCTTATAGAACTTTGACTTTTACATTATCATGTTAATACAACTGCAGGATTTATATATTTTCTTTTTTTATTGAAAGGTTTTACAAACAAAAAGAACAAAAACATTTC
>JANHFO010006646.1:0-11684 GCA_032468095.1 Pareas carinatus | reverse complement strand
TCCTCTCCTTCTCTCCCCCTCCCCTCCCCTCAATTTCCTTTCAATCTTACCTTTCCTGTCCTCCTCTTCCCATCCATTTATTTCCTCTCCTCTCCTCTCCTTTCTCTTGCTCTGTCCCTTAGTTTATTTTCATCCTGTTCAAAGTACAGGTAGTCCTCGACTTGCAACCATTTGTTCAGGGACTGAGGTTCTGGCATCGAAAAAAGTGACTTATGACCATTTTTCAGACTTATGACTGTGCAGTGTCCCCATGGTGACGTGATCAAAATTCAGGCGCCTGGCAACTGGCATGCGTTTGGGGCGGCTGCCGTGTCCCGGGGCCCCCGCGATCCCCTTTGGCGACCTTCCGACAAGCAAAGCCCACGGGGAAGCCAGATTCCCCTCACAGCCGCCTGACTAACTTAACAGCCGCAGGGATTCCCTTCAACACAGCTGTGGCAAGAAAGAGGAGGCAAAACTCATTTAACAACTGCCTTATTTAGCAACATAAATTTTGAGCTCAGTTGTGATCATAAATCAAGGACTATCTGTATTCACTCGCAAGCCAGAACCATTTTAGCTTCATTCCTCTAGAGGGGAAAAAAAAAAATCTGGCAACTAGGCTAGCCTTTCTCCAGTCCCCAGTGGGAAGATTCCTTCCTAAAAGCCCCCTTTTTATATATAATAGAATTTTATTATTTTTAAACAAACATAAAAATTAAAACAAACAATTAGAAAATATAAACCACACTTCACCAACCAAAAAAATAAAACAAAATAAAAACAGCCCATCTAACAGAAATGGAAAAGGAACATAATCCAACAAATTACATTCAAACATCTAGCATATCAACAAGTTATACATATATAATCTTTATCCCTAATCTCACATCCTTCTATCCTTCCTTTCCCTTCTCAAACGTTCTTCTTTCTCCTTCTTACCTTCTTCTCTCTCTTACTATCTTTCCCTCTTTCTCTTCTTCTATATCCTACTTACTTTATTCCCTCTATCTAGCCAAGTTTCCTTCATTCCTTATTTCTCTTTCCTTTTCTCCTCTTCATTCCTTCTAACTCATCTGTATCCAACTTACTTTATCTCTTTATACTTGGCCAGCCATCCTTACTTTTCTCTACTATCTAACTTACCTCATATCTTCTTCCTACCTTCTTAACCTTTTTCTTTTTCCTTTCCATCTTTGGAAAACCCTTTGAGATAGGCCAACAGACACACACATCCCTCAAAGGAAACGCTGGGAGCCCTCCTGAATTCATAAAGGCAAGGATAACCAAATCTTGAAAGCCTGATGACGTTCCCCCCTTCCCTTTGATACCAAAGAGAGTGGAGGCGTGACTACCTTCAGTTTCCTCGCCACACTGTACTGTTTTCCTGGGCCGGAGCCGTATTTTATTAATGGTGACCTCACATCCTCTTGGCAGGCAGAGGGAACGTTCCGGCCACAACATGCAGCAGCCCCATGGAGAGGAGGCATTTGAAAAGGAGCAGGCGGTGAGCAGCGCTTGAAGTGGGAAAGCAATACTTTTGAGGCAGAGTGAAAGAAAGAGGGAGGGAGCCTCCGTGTCAGGATGGGCAAGGTCCTATAATCCCTGTTCTCAGTAAAATTAGTGGTGGGTCCTTACCAAGAGCAGTGAGGATATCCCCTAAGCCAGGGGGTTTCACACTTTTTCAAGCTGCGGACCCCAAAACATGTCGTTGCTACATGGAGGGCCCCATTCCCACACATTCAACTCATTGCTAATCGACAATTCGTGTATATTACTTTTTCCAAATGTGTCTTGATCTGTCTGCAGACCCCCTTGCAACTTGCCATGGACCCCCAAGGGATCCCCAGATCACAGTTTGAAGACCTCTGCCCTAAGCACTGGCATGGAACCGACGTCAACTACCCACTGACCCTTCCCGATGGCAACCTAGATACTAAAGGATGGTATGATTCGTTACAAGGGCAATTTGGGGAGAAAAACCTCCATCTGGTTATAAGTGACACTCGCAGATACAGAGCTTTTATTATACACATCAGAAAACTACAGCATTCCGTGACTTTTCGACATAATGGGCATTCAAATTGAGGCCCTTGTCATAACATCTTACAAGGTTTGAAATCCCTTCTGCAAAGAAATCTCCCTCATGGGAATGAAGCCACCCTGTAACGGCATCATGAAGCGCATGGTCATCATCAAAGTGGTGCAATGCAAGTGTCGGGGGCATGCTAATTTCTGGTGTGGTGTTGGTTCACGATAACGCTAGAAGCACCCAAGAACTTTTGGAGCGGTTCCATTGGGATATTTTTTGATCACCCCTCCCCATAGCCCAGATTTGACGCCGAGTGACTCCTACCTCTTCTAACTTCATTCCCAGGAGGGAGATTTCTGCTCATATGTTACACTGTTATAGATACCAGTTTGGCTCTTAAGCTTAGTTTTTGCATCTGGCCACTGAACAAAATTTTAAAAAATAAAACTATTCGCCGGATGAGGCTAGACCTAATAGCACTTCAGATCCACACTTGGATCCTTTTTCATGGGTGAGAAACAACTGCCCTTTTAGGATTTGTGGACTCCAACTTCCAGAATTCCTAAAAGAGTCATCGTTCTCCACCCCTGCTTTAAATAATAATTTTAAAAAAAATACACTTGGATAAGCATTCCAGAGCAAGGGGTCACACGGGGGAACCCAGAAGGCAAAATGATAGAAAATCAATAACTTCTTGTTCCATTTTTCTTTCATCTCCTGAAAAAGTACTATGTACTATGATCCATTCCTGCAGAAACTTGCTGATTTGAAAGCAACCTAAGATAAGGACATTTTATAACTCACTGGAAGTTCTTGTTTGTGCAGTCAAAAAATAAAAAAGATTATTCTTGCAGAATACATATGTACGCATTGTCTTTGGATAACGCTACTAATTAACAACTCAGTTGAAGAGGAAAATGACAGCCACTTGGGAAATCAGTTTCTCACAAACAAAAATGAAGAGCGTTTGTTGCAAATTTGTGTTTTTAAAATCTTTAACTTCGATATATTGAAATAATGTGTAAATCTTAACAGATGAAGCTGTCTTGAAATCACAAAATGAGATTAATGTTCGTGGACTTGAGGGCTCTCAACATTTCACCCAAGAAGTCGTTGTATATTTTCAAGCATTCCCACAACAGATTTCTTTTTAATATGATTCATTTTAGAGGCGAGAAGAAAACAAAGGTCAGCATTTTAGAGAGGAGGAGCTGTGGTGGCGCAGTGATTAGCATTGCAGGCTAACTCTGCCAACTGCCAGCAGTTCGATTCTCACCAGCTCAAGGTTGACTTGGCCTTCCAAGGTTGATAAAATGAGGACCCGGAATGTTGGGGGCAAGAGGCTGACTCTAGAGAGGGCTGTAAGGCACTGTGACATGGTATATACGTCTACTGTAAGTACTATTGCTATCTATCTATCTATCTATCTATCTATCTATCTATCTATCTATCTATCTATCTATCTATCTATCTATCTATCTATCATGCTCTGGTGGCACAGTGGTTAGAATGCAGTATTGCAGGCTGACTCTACCCATAGCCAGCAGTTCAATCCTGACTGGATGACGATTGACTCAGCCTTCCATCCTTCCAAGGTTGGTAAAATGAGGAATCAGATTGTTGGGGGGCAAGAGGCTGACTCTTTAAGTCGCTTAGAGCAGGGCTGTCAAACTCAATTTCCTGGTGGGCCACTGTTGGTTGGGTAGGTTGGAAATTATAGACCTGCAGGGCACCAGGTTGTGAAAAGCTGATAATGTGCACATCCTGCCTTAGAACACATGGAACCTATCAGCTTGCCCGGAAGAGGGGAAACACTTTGTTTTATGCCCAGAACAAACCATTATGTTCCGGAAATTCTGCCAAACCATCAGTCAGCTGATCTGAAATGCTCTTCTATTCTGGATTTGGGAGAAAAAACAAAAATCTGGGTGGAGCGAACAGGCACGACTGGCGCACTTTGGCCTCTCCATCCTGTCCGCAGCTTCTCGTGCAGCACATCCCACCAGCCTGTGTCCTCCCACTTCCTTCCTCTCCCCCCCACAGCAGTCCTGGGTTTCGTCCTCCATTCCCCCAACCCAGCCATTCAGCCCAGAACAAAGCCGTTTCATTTAGACCCCCACCTGGGCAAAATCACTTCAAACACCCCCATTCGAAACGAGTCTGGCACAACCATCCAGAACCCAGATGCTTTGGGTACATTCTGCGCCTCCCTTTTTTTTTTCAGGGTTAAGAATTTCCTGCGCCTCCCTCAGTGACCTTCCAGACATTAGCTTGCTGAAGAAATTATCCGGAAATCGGCTTGCAGCCAGTTCATTGTCTGGAAATCTTTCACAAATCAAAGCTCACACTTTTCTCGCCTAACAAGCCGCGGGTATACAGGTCGTCCTCGACGTACAACTGTTTGTTTAGTGAGTGTTCAAAGTTACAAACGGCACTCAAAAAAAGTGACCTAGGACCATTTTTCCTCGCACGACCACCGTAGCAGAGTCCCCAGAGTCGCGGGATCCAAATTGAGATGCTTGGCAACAGATTCGTATTTATGACGGAGTTGCGGTGTCCCCGAGGGGGGGGGGTCATGTGAGACCTTCTGACAAGCGAGGTCAATGGGGAAGCCAGATTCACTTAGCAACCGTGTTACCAACTTAACAACTGTGGGAATTCACTTAACAACTTTGGCAAGAAACCTTGGTGTCTGCTGTGGTCATAAGCCAAGGACTACCTGCACAGCTTGCCCAGTCATCATCCTAACCGCTGTATCTTTCAGCCAACTCCTTAAAATTGCACCACATGTACAAATCCAAGGGCAGGGTCGAACTGAAAAACCCTGACTCAGGCCCTGCCTTCCTTCCCCTATGCAGAGAAGCATTTCACACACCAAAAAAATATGTTTTTTAATGTACTTTATTTTGTCCTGACGTTTCGCTTCCTTCCTTTGTTCCTTCCAACTGTTGAAAACTTTAAGTAGACTCTTTTCCTGTTTTTTGGTTTGTTTGGGTTTTCTTTTTTCTTTTTTTGCATAGCAGCCCTTCTAATTTGGCAGCTGGAACAATAGGAAAAGATAAATAGGCATCATCCTACATGACTGGCTGCTCCTTTGAATACACTAAGTTGAAAATGAATTGATAAGATTCTTGCCTTGCCAACAACTGGGAATTGCCCTGCATTGAAGACGCTAGCAAATCTTGCATAGTACCACCTCTCAAAGGATGACTCAAGGCAACTTTGCAACCAAAGAGTAAAAAAAATATCAAAAGCAATGATCTTCCCACCGGTAGAGTCCATTTGCTGGACTATATTAACATCGGCATGCGAAGTTCATTCCTTGGTAACCTACGAAGAAAAGGAAGAGATCCCCCTGTCTCATCTTCAAACTTCAGAGGCCTCTGGTCAAACCAACAAACTCATTTGTTTTACCTACACTGAACATTTACTGCCGTTTCTGTATTTTACTGCTTGAAACTGGAACGGTGGGGGTTCTAATCCATTCTTATTAGACGTCTGTGGCAAGCTGAGCCTGACTGAAACTGGAGCGACAAAGAATACCTGAAAAACGAACCCGAGGTGTCTCAGACCTGCTGATTAACCCCTCCATTGCAGGCGCTTCAGAACGCAGCAAAAACCGTGTCACAAAAGTCTACTGAGAAAGTTGTTTTATGGATGTCGCTTGGCCAATGAAGATGAGGCACGACGGCTTCTTCCACGTCAGCCTTACTACCTATTTCCTGCAGGAATTATTTCCAAATGCCTGCATCAGAAATGCACAGAATTCACCCTCTGGGCACAAATAAGCCACTGAACTCTAGCCGAGTAATTGGGAGATCTCAGCCTTCACCCATGTATGCATTTGGTGAGTGATCTCTCTTATTGCGTGCCAAGTTTTATTCGGCTCCAGCCCCATACGACTGTCACGGCAAGGAAGCAATGGAGGCTCCTTTTTCTTTTTCTTATCTATAGTAAAGGCTCAGATGCTCTCCAGCACTTTCCAAGAAATGTGTAATTCTGCAGGACGCAGGCATCTACAAAAAGAATCGAAGTCATCTTTCCGTTTAACCCTCCATGAAGAAAGCCCCACTTCTCTCGGAGTGCTGGATTCAACTGGAGATCCTAACACTCGATCTCGGTTGACCACGGCCCATTGTGAACATCATGAATTCCATTGAAATTTCTGGTATTCGCAGAGGAAAATAACTCCATGAAGACTGACTGTGATTTAGACCCTGCACACAGCAGCGTTTCTCAAGCTCGGCAATTTTTAAGGTGTGTGGACTTCAATTCCAAGAATTCCTCTGTCAGGAGTGTGTTTTGCCGAGCATTAGGGCAAGGATCATGAGCCCAGGCAATCGGTTCTTTCAAATCCAAACACAATGAACGCTCCAATAAATATAGGTAGACCTTGATGTACAACTATAACTGAGCCTAAAATGTCTGTTTCTTAACGGTTGCCAAGGTTAGGCACTTCTGCTTTAGTCCACCCCATCCCCCACCTGAACCATCATGCCAACAACAGTGTCACAGACAGGTAGCGCTAACTCCAGCAAGGGACGACACGACACAATGCTTGAGCACATTGGGTATGTTTGGCCCGGCTATGTGGCAGAGGAGTTGGAAGTTTCAGATTTATCGTCAGATCTTCTTTGCAAGATCTGATCGAAATCATGACCGAACTGTAGTCTGGAGCTACGTGCAAGAATGAAGGTGCCATCGTGATGTCTCTACCTTGATTTTACTCTGCTCCCTTTGGATTTTCCTATAGGTCCACCTGTAGCCACTGATGAAGGACCTGGTCCTAAAATATACATGTTGTTGTGTTTATTACATTTTGGGGCATTGTGGATTCCCAAATGGAAATTTGCTAGCCACGGTGTCCCATGAGATCCTAGCTGAATCTAGGTCTTTTTGGTTAGGCGGACTTTCAATTTCCTTTGGGATGTCCTCATAGCCCGTTTTTTTCCCCAGGATGCTTGTGGTGCCACAGGGACAATGTTTCTCCTGTACTGTGCGTGAAAGCCACAGAGAACAAAAGAGATGGCTCCAAGTCTACTTGTTCACATATAGGCACAAACGCATAGTTAAATCTGGCCTTTTGTTCGACCAGCATTTTCGTCCTGTCTCTTTAAATGCTTGATGTCAACGTGCCATATAAAAGGAGGCCCTGTTGGGGTCAGACTCAGTTCTTCCCATACAAATCTCTGCTGACATCATTAATCATCAGGAACTGTAGCAGCCAGGAACAGGCTATCCAATGCCCCCCCCACCTCATGTCTGTGACTACATCTCCCAGTACACCGAACAGCAAAGCCAATGGGAAGAAATTCTTGAAGTTTGAATTTATTGTTTTCAGCTACGTGAGACTGGCTACTCCTGCTTACAGGAGAATAATAACTGCCAGAGGTTTGGATTTGAGTGTAGCAAGAACCGCTGGGAATAGCTGAGAAAGTTTTGGAAAATGAGCAGGTTAAGATCTTTACCGGACTTTAAAATTCAAAAAAGAAAGGCATCTTGGTGACAACATGTCTAATATACCAGTCACTGGGGGAAAAAACAAAGACTGGTTAATTGATGCTGACATCATGCCAGGATGAGGAAAAGCAGTTGGGAGAAAAATATGGAACTCAGTAGAAAAAGCAGAAGGGGACTCGCCAGCACCCACTGGCTGGACGCTATAAAAGATGACACTGAGATAGCCATGGCGGATCTGAAGGAGGCGGTGAGAGCCAAAGGGGCATGGAGAGTGCTGATCCTAGAGTGGCCGAGGGTCAGACACCACTGAATGGCTGACGATGACAACGGGACTTTCAGATGGAAGTTGAACACCGATGGAAAAAGAAATCTGCTGTTGCACCAATCACAATTGGAGCTTTCAGAGCAATACTTTCAGGACGCCTTTGATATTTAGAAATTTTAATTATGTCAGACCTGAACACCCTAATTTCACAACCACAACCACAACCGCAACAAAACACTGCTTAGATCTGCCCAATCCTCAGATATCATCTGGTTGGGACTTTTATCTTTCCACTGGTCTGTGTATTGCGTTGTAGATTACCCATAGAATAATAATGTTGATGCCAAAATGATATCTGAGAAAATATGTGGAACAACTTTTTGCTATTTGAATGGGTTCCTCCCTGGTTGTCACGGCATCAGCAAAAGAGCGTTCCTGTTCTTTAGGGCAGTGGCCCCCAACCTTTTGGCACCAAAAAGGTTTTCTCATGGACTGGAGGGGGCCTGGTTTTGCATGCTGCCTTGTTTATGTGGCCTGGTTGCTGGCATGCCCCGGCCCAGTCCATGGACCAGGGGTTGGGGATCCCTGCTTAAGGGATACTAGTAATTCTAAGTTGTTTTTTCCCATACATTTTCCCCTCTTTGGTCATGTCCCAAAAGTGCCAGACAATTGGCTGAAAATTCTGCACTTCAGAACCCATGCATTGTACTGAAAAAATAATAATATACAACAATGTTTCTTGATCTTGACAACTGTCAGATGTGTGGACCACACATGAATTAAGACTCAGATATTCATAGGACTGCGCACTAGCAGCTAATACCTCCCACCGACCGGTTCGCTCCCACAGAGAGGGCCTCCTCAGGGTGCCATCGGCCAGTCAATGCCGGCTGGCGACCCCCAGGGGGAGAGCCTTCTCTGTGACGGCTCCCACCCTCTGGAACGACCTTCCCCCTGAGATCCGTACTATCCCCAACCTCCGTGCTTTCCGCCGCGCAGTAAAAACGCAACTCTTTAGCCAGGCTGGTCTGGTCTAGATACACACCCCTTGCAAACTTTAAATATTTTGAATCTTAAATTTTAATTTGGTTCTTAAATTGGTTTTAGCATTAGGCTGCCTAAATTTTCCAGCAATATATAACATTTTGTTTTAATTGTGTTTTAAATTGTGTATTTAATTGTGTGCTTGTATGTTTTTATTGGCTGTACACCGCCCTGAGTCCCTTTGGGGAGAAGGGCGGTATAGAAATTTAATAAAATACAATGCAACACAATACATTGGAAAGCTGCTACAGTGGAGAAACGCCAGTTTGTAAGATAGGAATGCATTCACCTGCCTGACTCACCTGGAGCTATGCATTTTCTTGGCAGACCCCTCTGTTCTCTGAATGCTACAAATAACTCTAGATTAACAATCCACTGACCACTGAACTAGGGGGTCATAACCTATAACTCGATTTCCCCTTTTTCCCATGAAGGTCATAATAACAGAATGCTACAAAGGGAGTAGGAATTAATAGGAGAAAAAAAGAGGCTGGTCTGGGGGAAAAAAGAGGGCGGGAAATTTGAGAGTCCCATAAATCAGGTTGGATGCAACCCAATCTGAATTTCAATGGCCATTCGGGTTTTTGGTCCTATCAGTTTCAATCATTCTAGTTGATTTCAGTCCCCCTGGGTCTCAAACGTATCTCCACTGCTTCTTCAGTGAAATTTCAGCCTCTACAATATTTTTCTCTACCATTTCACCTGAGGCTTCTTTTTCCAGCTATTCTACCTAATTTCATACACTTAACTTGTTGGGATGCTTTTAGGTCTGCTCTAAGGAAACGGGAGAAATGTTTTGCGAATCAGACCCGATAAGAGGGGAATAGAAACATACCCATGGCAGAAACACTGGTGAAAATAAAGTGAAGATACAGAAGAAGGCTATTCTAAAAGCCAGAAAATAAGAGAGAAAGAAAGAAACATAGGCAATAGTTATCAGAAACAGGTTTTGTAGCCTATAAATCAAAAGGCAATTACAGTGATGCTACAGCTGTGTCTTTAGTTCAGAACAAGAGAAGGAAACCGCAAAATGCAAATGTCTCAACCTGTTTTAGCTCAGTTTCTGGTCAAATAAATTTTGAAGTGTCACTATTGTTTCAAAAAAAGCAATCACTTCATTTCTCCAGAAAAGGAGACACAGAGGGGGAAACAGTAGCAATCTTAGGACTGTTGCAAGATACATAAAGCTTGGGAGCACAACTGCCAGAAACCATACTTGCTCAGCATCTCAATGGTGCCTTTGATACCAGATATCTGGAAGGCCTCATGCTGCATACGGGCAGTCCTTCAGTTACGACCACAATTGAACCTGAAATTTATGTTGCTAAGTGAAACATTTGCTAAGTGAGCTTTGCCCCATTTTATGACTTTTCTTGCCACAGTTGTCAAGCGAATCCTTGCCCCTGTTCCGTTTGCAACGTGGTTGTTAAGTGAATCGGGCTTCCCCATAGGCTTTGCTTGTCAGAAGGCTGCAGAAGCACATCAAGTGACCCCAGGGACACTGCGACCGTCATAAAGATAAATCACTTGCCAGGCGTCTGAATTTGGGCCCTGTGGCCATGCAATGGTCGGAGGTGCGAAAAATGGCGTAAATCACGGTGCTGTCGTAACTTCAAACGGTCACTAAATGAACCATCGTAAGTCGAGGACTAGCCATATTTCTGTTCTACTATATCGCCTTCAAGTCTTTAGGAAACTTTTTTTCGTGCAGGAAAAAAGATTAAAGAGTAAACGAAGAAGGCACGGGAAGGGGCTAGCAAACTAGAAAAGGGAACCTGTTTTATAACTGGGGTTAATCAATGAAAAGGAGCCTCTTAAAAGCCCTGAGCGGAGACGACCACGAGCTGCCCTGTGGTTCTGCCGTTTCAGGCAACCGACGGGGTCACTCTGGGCTAGTTCCTCTCTCCCAGTCCTCCTATTATGGCAATGAGCAGCGAGGGGGGGAAACGTTGCCAAGAGAACCAAGAATCAAGACTGACTTGAAGGAGACGAGAAGTGATCAAAGGAGCGAGAAATCAATAGATGGTGACAAATATCAAAAGGAGGCACAACTGCATGTAAAAGAACACGCACGCTTTGCCCGTCTTGGCATGCTACCGTGTTTCCCTGAAAATAAGGCCGGGTCTTATATTCATTTTTGCTCCAAAAGACACGTTTAGGGGCTTATTTTTCCAGTTAGGTCTTGTTTTCGGGGCAATACGGTACTCAATGCGTCCATTTGGCTGGTGATCTTAACTGGGGCTTATTTTTGAGGTGGGGCTTCTGTGAGGAGCCTCCCGAAAAATCAAGCATTAGGGCTTCTTTTCCGGTTGGGTCTTCGTTTCGGGGAACCAAGGTATTTTATAGCAGGATTTATACAGGCGGTCCTTACCACAATTTAAGCCAAAATTTTCACCGCTAAGCAAGACAGTGGTTAAGGGAGCCTTGCCCCAATTTTACGACCTTTCTTGTCACGGTTGTTAAGAAAATCACTGCCGTTGGTCAGTTAGTAACACGGTTGTTAAGTGCATCTGGCTTACCCATTGACTTTACTCGTCAGAAGGTCACAAGACCTCAGGATGCGGCAATTGTCATAAATATGAACCGGTTGCCAAGCATCTGAATTTTGATCAGGAATCAGGGGGGTGTCGCAACGGTCTTGTGAAAAATGACCACTAGTCCCTTTTCTCAGTGCCACTGTAACCTCAAACCCTTGCTAAAGGAGCAGGCTGTATGTTGAGGAATGATGGCCAAAGCCTATCAGAAAGGCCATCACAATGTGTAAGAATGACAACAGGCTTCTATCCCAGGTCTACCTTGGAGATACTGTGTTTCCCCAAAAATAAGCCACTGTCTTATATTAATTTTTGCACCCAAAGATGCACTAGGTCTTATTTTCAGGGGATGTCTTATTTTTCCACCAAG
>JANHFO010006645.1:13665-26404 GCA_032468095.1 Pareas carinatus | reverse complement strand
TGAGTTGTGGTGCTGGAGAAGACTCTTGAGAGTCCCTTGGACTGCAAGACGATCAAATCAGTCAGTCCTGGAAGAAAACTACCCTGACTGTTCATTAGAAGGACAAACAATGAAGCTGAGACTCAGATATTTTGGGCACCTAATGAGAAGAGAGAATTCATTAGAAAAAGCTGTGATGCTGGGAAAGATGGGAGGCCAAAGGAGAAGGGGACGGCAGAGAATGAGATGGCTGGATGGTGTCACCAATGCAACAGACTTGAGTTTGGGCAGACTGTGGGAGGCTATGAGGGACAGACTCCTGGCGGGCTATGGTCCATGGGCTTGCAAAGAGTTGGACACGACTTAGCAATTGAACAACATTGTGACTGGAAAATCTACATGTTATTTACTTTGAGGTGAGGAACTTTAAGAAATGTAGGCTCTGAAATGTTTCTAATTTGTTTCTTTTGAGGGGGGAAAGCAGGATTCCACAGCCTGTTTTTTTGAGTACAGAATCACATGACATTTGAGTGAAATTTCACAAGTCATGTTAGAAAATATAGGGACTAAGCCAAAGTAAATTAATTAAAATTACAATGATTAAATTAATTTGTTCTCTAAGTCAGTGTTCGCCAACCTTATAAATTGTACGGTTCCTCCCCCTCTCTCTAGCGGAAACAAATATCACACTAAAATGTGTAATACTTAAAGAAACTTCAATTATTTTGTAGTAATTAAACTAACTTTAATAATTTTGATACAATTAAACAACCTTTAAAGATTTTATGATTAAGTAAGCATTTATAATTTTGATATAATTAAATAAGCTTTTTAAAATTTGTTATATTAAATAGTTGTATTTTATATTAATAAAATGGAAGTTCTCTGATCATTATTTTTAAAAAATTCATATTAGTGGTCCGCGGGATTTAAAATTCTGAATTTAGTGATTCCTGAGGTCCAAAAGGTTTGCGACCACTAGGCTAGAGAAGAAAATAGAACCAGTGGCCCAGAACAACTCATAAAAAGGGATCACAGGCCACTTCCATATTGTTGCCAAGAGCGCTTCAAGTTTTATATGCAATTAAACTGCAGATGGGATCGAAAATGAGGAAGGAGACTATGAAAATATTGGGGGATGTTGATTGATACTTTCTTATTAGAGTCTAACAAAGATTATGCTACAGTAGTAATAAAAAAATCATTCGGACTGTAGCATCTCCTGATAATCTCAAAACCCTCGTGAATAGAATGAATTTGGCTGTGAAAAATGTATCCCTCTTCAGCATTTGATTGTCTATTGCAGTATTTCTTTAAAAGTGTGATCCTAGGAACCCCCCCCCAAGGGGGTCTTCCAAGACCCTCTCAGGGATCCACGAAATGAAAATGATTTGCCAACCTATGATGAAAATACAGTATTAAAATCCCATTAAACAATCATGAGAAGCAGTAGCAGCAGCGAATGCATCCATTTTAATTTTTAATACAGTAAATATTAATAAATACAACCCATGGAAGCAAAAGCTCCTTTGGGGTCCCCTATTAATTTTTAAAAGTGGAAAGGGATCGTTGGAGAGAAAAAATTAGCAAACACTGATCTATAGTGTAGGAAAGCATTTGAAGATTAATTTTCCTAGGACAAACTGAAAGCAATTTCTTCTGCTTATTATCTTCAAAGTGGTACTTTACTTTTTGTTGTTCTTCAATTGCAAAGTCATGTCAGTTTCTTTATAATCCCATCAGCCCATCCCCCGTCCTCCACTGTTACTCCCAGAGTCTGCCCAAACTCATGCCCATTGCATCAATGACACTATCTAACCATCTCATCCTCTGCCATCCCCTTCTCCTTTTGTTGTCTGTCTTTACCAACATCAAGGTCTTTCCTGGTGAGTCCTTTCTTCTCATTTGGTGGCCAGAGTATTTGAGCTTCAGCTTCAGCTGCTTTGCTAATAGAGCCCAAATAATATTACAGGTAGCCCTTGCTAAAAAACTACTTATTCAGTGACCATTTGGAGTTCTGAGCAATGAGACTTACTTACCGTGGGTCCTTCATTGTACAGACCCAGGCACGTGGTTTGTAAATCATGGTTTATGTCTAAGCACATTACCCGAACCTTGCCTATTATGATTGATGCAGTCAACTGTGATTAAAGAAAGCTAAACCTTGTACCATGCCCTATGTTTTGTTTTTCAGGCTAAGCTCCATTTAAGATTCAAGTGAATAGAATAGAATAGAATAGAATAGAATAGAATAGAATAGAATTTATTGGCCAAGTATATCTGGACACACAAGGAATTTGTCTCCGGTGTACATGCTCATGCTTATATACAGGCTACATTTGAGAAACTGTGGTTACAATCATAAGACTATAATTGACAAACAATGATTATAATCCTAAATTACATTTCTTATCATAAAGCACATTCATCATGTCGCGTACCTATTAGGTGCATTCATAATCATAAAGTATATTCAACATGCCATCATGTTATGAAGTACAATCATCATGTCACAAACTATAGTGGGAGTATCAAGTAAAGCCCGCCCCCCCTACAGAACTTGAGCACTGAGGAAATTTATTTTGCTTCTGTCCTCTTGATTTCCAAAAAAGCAAATGTGGGGAAGGTCGGTTGATGAAAGGAAGTTCTGGAAAACTGCTAGGAATCATCCGTTTCCCGAAGAGCTACTTGAGCCAACTGGCTGGTGGGGGATGCAACCAACCCTGAACGTTAAGAATATATTCAGTGGTCAGAGAAGAAGGATAAAAAACGCTCTTGATTTTTCTGTGGTTTTCAGGATAGGCTACTCTGTTGAACTAAAAGTCCTGCGGGTTGGCATTTTGAGGTTGTTTTAATTTTGTCAAATTATGGCTTAGCTTACTTGGCTTTGCTTAGTCATTTTTAAGGGGGAGGGCTGTTGAAAGTGAGGGTTTTTAGAAAGGATCTATTCTTTGCCATGGGAAATACGACCTTGTCTTCACAAAGGAATCAAGGTCAGATTAGTTATGCTTTCAAAAAAAAAGATAGTCAAAAGGCCTGATAGAAAAGCAAAGATGCATTTCAGCCTGTAAGACTAGGATATATCCCAGCCTGATCTTGAAAGAAAGAGAAAGAAGAGAAAAAGCATATAATTAAGCATGAATGCTTAAAAGTGATAAATGCGGAGAATTACCCAGAAAAATCTATTCTTCAAACCCACTTTTCTGATTCAGCTCTTAGCTACAGAAATTTTGCAGAGCCTCTTAATGCAAATCACTTCATACAATTCAGCTTCAGTCTCACAGCCACTTAAAATAAATGCAACCCAAAGGAAGTACTGTGGAATTCAGTAGGGATAAACCCACGATTGAATATGCATTGATGTTATCAACGTCAATACACAGAACATAGAATCATAAGGCAGGAAGGGATCTCTTAGATCAGTGATGATGAACCTATGGCACGTGTGCCACAGCGGACGCGCAGAGCCCTCTCTATTGGCATGCGAGCCACATTGCCCCAGAGCTGAGCATGCTCAGAGGAGAGTAGCAGTGCTGGGCGATAACACCACAAGGCTATGCACATGTTCAGAAAGAGAGTAGCGGCGCCGGGCGATGGTGTCACGAGCTGCAATTCATTAGCTGTGACTCGTCCGGGCACTTAAGACCATCCCTGTCTTAAGTCTTCTAGTTCAACTCCCTGTTCCTTATATCATCCTGGTCAAATAGTTGTCCAATCTTTTCTTGAAAGCCTCCAGTGATGGAGCACCTACACGTCTGGGAGACAAGCTATTCCATTGATAATTGTTCTCACTGTGAGAAAATGTCTCCTTACTTCTAGGTTGGATCTCTCTTTAACAAGCTTCCACCCATTGCTTCTTGTCCTACTCTCTGGTGCTTGGGAGAATAAGTCAACCCCCTCTTCTCTGTGATAGCGCCTCAAGTTCTGGAAGACAGTTGCATGTCCCCTCGAATCCCTCTCTCTGATAGGCTAGAGGACATGCCTAGTTCCCTCAACCATTGGTCACCAAACTTTGGCCTCCAAATTCCTTATCGTCTTTGCTGCTCTTCTCTGCACACTTTCCAGGACCTCAATATCCTTTTTCTATGCCTGCAACTGTACCTTTGCCAGGTTGATATCCTAAACATCTGCCAGCCTAGCCATTGAGCAAATTGTTTGGCCATTCCTGGAGTCCTCATTTCAGAATATTTGGAATTGTCCAGAATGGGGAAGATTGAGAACCAAAAGATGTCATTTTCTCCTTATTTCCCTTGTTTTCAATTTTATGCTTCCTTAGGTTTGACTCCAAGGTTCACTACTACCTCCGCCAGCAAAGGTTTTTTTATGGTGGCTCCATGCACCAGCAGGCTTCCTCAATGGCAACTGTACAAATATTCCAGGCAAAGGATCTTGAGAACCTGTCTTCTCTTTAAGGGAGGCTGGGCCAAGATACGGGCATGGTGGGAAATTCAGGAATGCTCTTTATTGTAAAAGATGCAATAATAGAGTGTTGAAAGCCTGTCCAAGTTTCTTTCTTCTCCATATTATACTAAACCAAATCAAGGTGGCATTGAGTTTCTTTCTCACACTTTCCTTTTTCTCAGATGGTATAATCTTTGGTCAAAGTTCCCTCTTAATGGCTTACTCATTCCTTCCCTGTTTCCAAGACCTGGTCTATATTCCTTTCACAGAAAACACAAACACACACACACAAAAAACATGTTCTTCATCTGTGTTAATACTTCTTGAATTTCAGTGGCCATTAGCCTTAAGATACCATTTGAGGGATGGACTAACTTTCCTCCTCATGTGGAGAGCATGTGAACCGCCATGCTGCTCAGACAAGGCCCTTTCTAGATGCATCTAGAAAGCCCTCAAATAGGAGACAACTCTCTTCTCCCACTGTGGTTCCTGTCCACTCAGTTATATGGAAATGAATGGATTCTGTGCCAGGAGGCAGCTCCTAGCCATCAAAGTTAATAACCACTGATAGATCTGTACATTGTGAATTTGTCTAGTCCCCTCTTGAGTTGATCTATATTAGCAGGCAACAATACATCTTGTGGGATAAATTCTACAGATAGATTATAGCCTACATGAAAAAACATTACTGTCTCTTTTGTGTTTCATTTTATACTTAAGGTTATCAGGGCAGAGGCCTGTGTCTGTCTGTCTGTCTGTCTGTCTGCTTGCTTCCTCCCTTCCTGTTTTATATAACTGCCCATCTCATTCCATGACCTTGGGTGGCTGACAGTGACTTAAATCTTTAATGATACAAATAGATAACAATCCACACAATTCCATGATTCAGAACCCATTCCCCCCAACACACACAAACCTACCTCGCCTGAGCTGCCTGTCACCTACTAGATTTTGGCAGGATCATGACTCGGCAGGACAGACACCGCAATAAAGAATATTTTTTTAAAAAAAGAAAAAAGAAAGAACATAGAAAGCACTGTTACATCTGGATATAGTTGAACTTCCCCCAGGCTTGAACTAATGATATGGGATCATCTGCTAAGAAAAGAGTTAATTAACCGAAGAAAACCTCAAGGGTGGGCAAGAGCTACCCGTATTTTAGTAAGAATCTTGGAAACTAAGAGGAATTTCCAAGAGTGAATTACAGCAGAGACTCTTGGGATGTTTTGAAATGTTTCTTTCCTGAGTTCTGGCTACTTAGGCCGAGTTGTCATTTATGGGTTAATGTGCCAATAGCTTTGCTTTTTTCCTGTCCGGATTATTCATGTCAACGTGCTGCCACATTCCTCTTTCAGCTTCCTCAGAATTTCTCCAATCCGGAAGACATAAAATAGGCTTACTGTATCTCAGCTTTAAAAAGCAAAGCGATGATCCCAAACAAGGCTTATCTACATAAGTAAGGTGGCCCCATCCACGTCACTGGCCCCAACACCCCCCTTCCCAAAGTAACAAGCACAGCCCTCCGATTGACAAAAGATCATCTCAGCTCAATCTAAATTATCCAGTTGCAAAAGGGGAACAATTTTCACTTCCTGGCATTGTTATACAGGATTCCCAAAGAGGAATTCGTGACGATGGGCGGTGTATGTGTGTGTGTGTGTGTGTGTGTGTGTGACATTAAGGCATGAGGCTTGTGAATGGCAGGGAAAACATGAATTGCTTCCACGGTGGTTTCCCTTTCCAACTGCAAGCATTGATTACATTTACTAGGCGTTATTTTTAATACACATTATGCTTAAGGTACAGGGGGAGTGTAAATCACAGCCAGGAAAAGGGTGAAGGGAAGGGGAAAAAAAAACCTTGTCGAAGCTGAGGCATTCAGAAGAATGCAACTGTGAATTCTACCACGCGAGCTATTTTTTCTCATTAACACATAACGTCATTTGGAGCTCTTCCAATCCTGCTTCTGTTGCTGAGGGATCCTCTCTAGATAATGTTCTTGGTCTGCCCTTCATTTTTCCCCCCCTCTCTGAGGCAAGTTACTACCACACAGACAAAAGCTGGCTTTAAGGCTGCATTTGGACAAGAAGTAAATCTTGGTTAGTTACAATTATCATTCAATTACTGTGTTTCCCTGAAAATAAGATCTGGTCTTCTATTAATCTTTGCTCCAAAATACATACTAGGGCTTATTTTCTGGGTAGGTCTTATTTTCGGGGGAACATGGTATGTTGCCAAATCCAGGACATCGATCCCAACGGGCCCTTCGTCGTGCACGTCCTTGCTTCACCCAACGAGGGCATTTTCTGCCCGTCGCTATCTCGGCAATGGGAAGAAACGATTCGTGAGGTCGAGGGGCGAGGAGGGCTATTGATATGTTACCGAATCTGGGACGTCAATCCAAACAGATCAACGTCCTGGATTTGGCAGCATATCGATAGCCCTCCTCTCCCCTCAGCCTCGAGGATCGTTTCTACCCATCACCGAGATAGCGGCGGACAGAAACTATGTGCATTGGGTGGAGTGAGGGACCGGCGCCTTCTTCCTGTTTTGCTGCTGGTGTATTTGCAATGGACGTATTTCCGATAAATGCGTCCATCTGACCGACGATCTTAACTAGGGCTTATTTTCAGGGTAGGGCTTATATTTATCAGCAGCCTGAAAAATCACGCTAGGGCATGAGGAAAGGTCTTATTTTTGGAGAAACAGGGTATCACTTGATTAGGTTCACATATCCAGGTCGCCCTCAATTTACGATCAGAATTGAGCCCAAAATTTCCTTTGCTAAGCGAGACAGTTGCGAAGTGGGTTTTGC
This sequence comes from Pareas carinatus, assembly GCA_032468095.1. Taxonomy (NCBI): domain Eukaryota; kingdom Metazoa; phylum Chordata; class Lepidosauria; order Squamata; family Pareidae; genus Pareas; species Pareas carinatus. The sequence goes on along the minus strand of JANHFO010006645.1, from coordinate 19,209 downwards.
CCCATTTCACGACCTTTTCTGCCATAGTTGTTCAGTGAATCGCTGCAGTTGTTCCGCTAGTAACATGGTTGTCAAGTGAATCCAGCTTCCCTGTTGACTTTGCTTGTCGAAAGGTCACAAAAGGGGTCTGCATGACTCTGGGACGGAGCAACCATCATAAATACACGTCAGTTGCCGAGTGTTCCAATTTTGATCATGTGATCAGGGGGATGCTGCAAGGGGTGTGTGAAAGACAGTCAGAAGTCCTTTTTTTTCAGTGCGGCTGTAACTTCTCACACTCACTAAACCAAATGATTGTAAGTCAAGAATTACTTGTACATGTAGTCCTCAACGTTTGACCGATCGCATAGCGACTTGTTCAAAGCTACGATCTATCTGAAAAAAGGGATATATGACTCTGATTCGAAGTGCTGAAAGTCAGCCCCCTACCTTTGCAATTATATGACTCCAGGTGCTTGGCAACACCTGTCGTTGCAGCATCCCACGGTCATGTGACTGCCTTTTGCTAAAATCTAACTCTTTCGGTTTTTTCAGCAAAACCATGCACATACTAAGCAGTGGGTTCACCCTTATGTCTGCTGTGTTCACTTAATGATGTAAAATTGGGTCAGCCATGGGACTGTTTTACAATTGTTATGACTTACGTGCCTAAGGAGCAGTTTCCGTTACAGCCGTAACTCAGAAACTCAGTATGCAAATTTATTTATTATTTATTTATTATTTAGACTTATATGCCGCTTAACAGTGCTTTCAGCATTCTCTAAGCGGTTTACACAGTCAGCTAATTGCCCCTTCAACAATCTGGGTCCTCATTTTATGAACTTGGGAAGGATGGAAGGCTGAGTCAACCTTGAGCCAGTGAGAATCGAACTGCTGACCTTTTGATGGCTAATGGCAGATGGCAGTTAGCAGAAATAGCTTGCAGTGCCGCTTTTAACCACTGCACCATCCTGGCAGTGGTAAATAAAGCTTACATTGTAAACTCCCCAGAGAGTGCTATAAAGCAGGGCTCCCCAACCTTTCTCGGTTGACGGCTTGGCATGGGGTGGAGGGAGAGGGCCGGGTACATTTGTGCGTGCCAGTCGCAGCCCTGCCATTGCATGCCAATGGCGGTGCTGCAATTTCACGCCAATCGCGGCACTGTGTGAGTGGGACTGTGCACCCATGAGCACTCGCTGGTGTGTGTGTGACAGCTCACCACTCATGCATTGTGGTTGGCAATAGGCCACGGCCTGGTAGTGGTCATGGCCCACAGTTTAGGGACCCCTGCTGTAAAGCTCTATGGGGCAGGATATTAGCCTAAGTCCTCTTGCTATTATCATCAAAAATTGGAAGTTGCTGAAGTGATACAAAGGGATAGTTGCTTCCTGATAAATTACTGTTTGGTGTTCCTTCCCATCACAGTGAGTGTGCCCACCATTTTGGAAATGTACGTCACATTCACGTTCACAAAATTCAAATTACATCTGGTGAAAAGCATTGCTTTTTCCTGATTTAGCTGGGTTATACAAAATCAGTCTTGGTATATAGGATGAGCAATGGGGTGTTATAATGACCCAGTTCTGCACAATAACCTGAAGGCAGAAAATTGCCTTGAAGCCAGAGGCCTTGTATTCCTCCCAAGTTACTCCAAGTGCTATAATCCAACGGCTTAATTGATTTCCTAGGCAAGATATTCAAATGCTTGTTAGCCATTAGAACCAGGAACTTTTATTAGGGACCATGGATTGTAGATATGTATGTACAATGGAAGACGGGATTCTCAGGAGTGTATTTCCGTGACAGATTTGTGGCAAATCGTAATCTATACAGTGACAAAGGCTGCAGTATTAGCAATAGCAATAGCAGTTAGACTTATATACTGCTTCACAGTGCTTTATAGCCCTCTCTAAGCGGTTTACAGAAATCAGCATATTGCCCCAAACAATCTGGGTCCGGATGGAAGGCGGAGTCAACCTTGAGCTAGTGGGACTCGAACTGCTGAACATACTGGCAACCGACTATCAACAGAAGTAGAATGCAGTACAGCACTCTAACCACTGTGCCACCACACCACCTAGGCAATGTCATTAGGCAATGTCATTTATTGGCTTTGATTCTCAATTCTGAAGAAAACCCCTGGAAAATTTGAGAAGTCACAGTGCGACATTTGCCCAGCCCTCTGGATGTTAGCAACTCATCTTGAAATTGATGGAAGGGAGAGACAGAATTGCGCGGCACTCATGATGAAAGGTTGATGAAAACTATTGCAGAGAAAGCCATCATGACAGCTGAATGCCAGCCTGGTACCTTTTTAGTTGGCATCTATGTTTGATTTCTAAAGGCAGGATTCCAACTCGCATAGAAGCCGATAAACCTACGTGTTGGAGCACCACTTTTCACACATTTGTGTTCAGCTGTATTTTTTTTTGCTGTATTTGACAAACGTTGGCAATCTCTACTTCTTTGCATTCAATTAATGACAATATGGCTGGATTTGGGTAAGTTGTTTTTTGCAATGCCCTAAACAAAATTCTCAGCGATGCGTACCAGTCGATATAAAGCTATTCCTAGCTTGGTGAAGGGCCTGTTTCTGTGTTCTTAACTCCCTAGGATACCACTACTCTGTCAAATGTTGCCAAATTTTCATTTTATCCTATATAGACTAACGTTTCTCAACTTGACTGCTTGAAAACGTATGGACTTCAATTCCTAGCATTCTGGCTACAGAATTCTGAGAGTTGAAGTTCACACACCTTAAAGTTGTCAAGGTTGAGATACAATGCTCCGGACACTGGGGATTCACCTTGGTAGAGCAGGGTTAAGATATCCAACTGAGTGTCATCACAGCATATTGATGATACTTAACCCCATGCAGATGGCATTGGCAAGGGAATTCTTGGAGTTGAAGTCCATACATCTGTTAGCCACCAAGGTTGAAAACCATTGGCCTAGAGCAGAGATCTCCAACCTTGGCCCTTTAAGGCTTGTGAACTTCAACTCCCAGAATTCTTCGGCCAGCATAGTTCAGCTGGCTGAGGAATTCTGGGAGTTGAAGTCCACAAGTCTTAAAGGGACCAAGGTTGGAGACCTCAGGCCTAGAGCATATATTTCAGAGGAAAGCAACCCCAATGAGCTTAAAGTGACAGCTTTAACCCCCTTGCATTGGCGTTATGCCCCATTGAGACAACAGTGTTGCGTACTGAGTTCAGTAATCGTAGAAGGAGATGGTGTAGGTCAAATAGGAACCGCTTATTTACAAAGCAGGATCATTTACAGCAAGCTCTCTCAACACTGTCGCTGCTCGAATAGATGGTATAGACTGAACGCTGCACTGTGCAATGCGCATGCTTATATACAGTTAGCCACTAGGTGGCAGCCAATAGGCAATCAAGGTTTTCCAGGGGAATCCCTGGAACCGCAGACATCCTGTCTGGAGGCCTACAGGCTTCATCAACTTTAGCCTAGTGATTCAGCACGTTCCCTTTAAACATATACACTAATAATAAGGCCAATACATAACAAGCAGGATTTCCTTCATCTCTTCAAGCTGCCAAGATTGAAAAACACTGAATTAAATGATTGAATATTGATGGAAAGCCACTGGGTTGTTCAGAGATTGGAAATGGCATTTCATCTGTGATATACATCCTCTTCAAGACTAGCTATTAATATCCAGAGGAAATACCTAATGCTGATCAGAATAAGAGCCAACAGCAGTGACAGTGATAGGTTTAAACTTTACTCTAAACTTCAGTGCCCCTTAGCATGGAGGATCTTCCAGTGTCCATTTTACACCGGAAACAAATTCCTTGTGTGTTCAGGCACACTTGGCCAATAAATTCTGATTCTGATTCCGAATTAATGGGGCAGCAGGAAACAAGTCCAGCATCTTTGCTTAATTAGGCCTGTTCCAAGTCAGGAGTTTAATTTATGGAAGAAGACGTCTAATACATAGTATGAGTGCCAATTGGGGGAAAGCTGATCTAAATTGTGGTGATTAGGAACCTGGCAATTGTAGCCCATATCTGGAAGGACTGGACTTGAAAAAGCTGCTGTACTTGATGGGAATTGTAAAGCTACCGAAATAAGAATTTTCTCAGAGATTAAGATTTGTGAATATTGGGAACGTTGTGAAGAATCGCATGCTTTCCAACTCATTTTTGTAACAGGTCTCAGCGAAAAGCATTGTGCCACGCTACAAGAATTCACAGAGTTCCTGAATGGTGTTATTTGTTCGAGGAGTCCCCTGTTTCCATGCCGCCTGAATGTGTGACGCCCTTGCATGTGCACGTTGAATCTCGTAGCAAAGTGAGAACCCGATAAGAAATCTACAGGTGCAAACTCGCATGCCACGGTCACCTTCTCCTGCAGAAGATAATTTGCTACTTTCATTGATTCAACATCGCAACAGACAAATACAGCTAGTCCTTGACTTACAATTGAGGCCAGCATTTCTGTTGCTAAGCGTGATGGTCTCTAGGTGGGTTTTGCCCCATGATATGACCTTTCGTGCTATGTTAAGTGAATCGCTGCCGTTATTAAGTTAGCGACGCGGTTGTTAAGTGAAACTGGCTCCCCCCTTCCTTTGACTTTGCTGGTCAGAAGGTCACAAAAGTTAATTTACATGACCCCAGGAGGACACAGTAACCGTCATCAATATGAACGAGTTGCCAAGCGTCCAAATTTTGGTCACGTCTCCATGGGGAGGCTGTGCAATGGTCATAAGTGAAAAATCATCACAAGCCACTTTCCCCCCCAGTGCCGTTGTAACTTTGAATGGTCACTAAATGAATGTGAGTCGAGGACTACCTGTATTGTGGTTATGGCCTAATATCTAATAGGCAGCAATACCTGGATTACTAGCTCCTGTATATTTCAGCAGTGGCTGTACTAGATGTGAAATAGTGGGATGCTTTGCACTGAATTACTGCTTAGTGTTCAGATTTGTGTGCAGGTGTGCTACAGGTGAGATCCAGTTACTCACCCACCCTGAGAGCTCATGCAGTTCAAAAGGACTTGGTATCTATATTTGCATAGTTGTATGTGATGTATCATTGCTAAATCACCTTTTTTTTTAATGGGAAAACTAGGAAATGTGCAGAAAAGGGTACCTCCCTATGGGATTTTGTTAGCTGAGATGGATGATAAGGATCAAGTTAGTAATAAATCATAAATGGACAGTACAATTTTCTCTTTGTTTTACAACGCAAGATAGATTCCGAAAGAGTTGGTGGTTCAACAGTTACTAGTTTCGGTGGCTGTTTATTACCTCCTGAATCATAGGCTGTGCGTTTTAAATACCAGCAATTGAGAGGTATCATAAATGGAGACGTCATCTTCATTGCTTGAGGGCTTTCTAAAAGCCTCTGATTGATCATAACATTTGAATTACATGAGCCTTTGTCATTATCAAGCAGAGCTCCTTTTATGTCCCTTAGTCACATAAGGTATACATACAGTAACTGCGCTTGCATTCTTTCTATCTATTAAAATAAATAGAAAGAATTAGAATTAGAATTAGAATTAGAATTAGAATTAGAATTAGAATTAGAATTAGAATTA
>JANHFO010006643.1:245696-257311 GCA_032468095.1 Pareas carinatus | reverse complement strand
TTAAATAATTAACATAGAACTTTAACAAATATTTACAGAATTATGGGGTGTGGAGGAAAGGGAATGGGAAGAGGGGGGAGTAGGGAAGGGGGGGGAATTGGCCGCCTGCCATCCCTCTTGATCCTAGGATCCGTCATCAATTATAATAATAATTCCATACAAGGCGGATCAGGTTTAAAAAATGAACTGCTGGTTGAAAAAACAATAACAATCCCTGATGTTGCTTTTTAAACATGAACTGCTTCACAGCTGAAAATGTCACTTGCCTCCAGAAGTTGTGGGTGCTCTTTGAGAAGAGACTGGAAACCATTTGCCTGAAACGGTATAGGATTTCTGGCCTAAGCAAGGGGTTGGACTAGAAGATCTCCAAGTCTCTTCCAATTCCATCATTCTGATTTCTTAGCAGCTAATTTTTATGTATTATCTGTGATGCTATTTCTTCCTCACCTATAATCAGGATGCTGTTAATTACAGACAATGGCAACTTTACTGACTTCCGTGTATTTCTTGAAGCCTTCACTTTTGACCCTGTGCAAAAATGAAGTTCAGGCAAATGCCTTTCACATCTGGTTCAGCCCCGGATCCTTTTCAAGGCAGGACAATTTTAAAAAGCAAGTAAGTTGCATTATTAATTTTGTGTAGCTAAAATAATGCTTTCAAAAATCAGCTTGTGAGAATAGTTAAGAACATACTTATTGGGTTTAAGATGTCTTAAAATAAAATTATTTAAGATTTCTTACTTGGTAAAGGTCTTCCTTCCTCCCTTCCTCTCTTCTTCCTTCAAGAAGTTGATGAGTTTTGTTTCTCATTTTATGGTAACAACGTCATTAGATTATTTATACTGACAGAGAATCAATGTCCAAAACCAGTGAATTTCATGATAAAGTGGATATTTGAACCTGGATGTTAGAAGCCAAATAGGTCAGCTCTTCTATATGAATGATATAGAAAAGTAAAGTAAGGAAAATGTTAATTTTAATGCATTCCTTCAGGCATCCAGGCTAACTGCTTATTGGAGTTCAAGTGGGCAACCTGAGGTTCTGGGATGTCCCTTCACATTTCCTTTATGGAATGCTACCTGGGATTCCTCCCAACCACACCAAGTAGGCTGGTGTTGCTGATTGCAATATAGTTGTTTTCAGATGATCCATGCTCAAAAAAACCAGCTGGGTTTTAGTTCATAAGCTAAAACAATTTGGGGTTGTTTTATTCCAGGTATGCCTGAAATACAATTGTTTGACAAGTAGAAATGTTTACTGTGAAGTTTGTGCATTGACAAGAAACAGGAAGAAAATCAGTAGTGATGACTGACAGTTGGCAAGAAATAGCAGGGGAGCCAGAAATGCATTAGGAGACTCCTGAAATAAGAGACAGATTCACAAGTCAATCCTTTGGTGGCAGTGGTTGAGGCAGGTGAAACAATGGAAGATTAGGAAGGAGGGCCGGTGAGATACACCATGCTGGGATATCAGGAGCAGTTGAGGGGAAGCAGGTGAAGGAGGGAGAAAGAACCCAAAACATTATAGGAGATGAGGTTTCATTGGAAACTTAGGAAGATGGGAGAGTGGGACTTGGACACAACACATCAGAATTTCTGTAACATGATGGTTTGTCTCAGGTCTGAAACGAAAGATGTACTTTGTTCCCACTATTTGCAAGCACAGTGAAACACTGCATAGTGAGTCAGTCAGTCATTTCATCTGAGAAAGGAAAGACGGGAAAATAAATTTTAGGAAAACTGCAATTGAAGAGATGACTACACATTCTCTTGATTCTGCTTCAAAATATTGCTGCATATAGCTTCAAATGCCTTTCTCAGACTGGCTAAACCTCTTCTAGCTCTCAGCCTTGCTGCTTGCACTTCACTAAGAAAATACAGTTGTTACCAAATGACGTTTTCTTGTGCGCAATCATTGTGCAAGGCCCAGACCTAAAATAATGTTGATTTGATTTGATTTCATTTATGCTATAAACATAATTAAAATGACTTATTATGTTTATTCTCTGATCAGGTATTTACTTTAATTTCTGTCGCACGATAGTAACAATCATCACCCCTGGAACTGACAATAAAGATATCAAAGTGGTGAATAGCTTTTGCCTTTTACAGAATCAACTTACTACTATAAATGAACAAACAATCAAGACCACTGGGTCAATCCAGTGATCCCCAACCTTTCTGGCACCAAGGAGTGATTTTGTGGGTGGGATGGTTTTGACCACAACCTAGATCCTGAAGAAGCAGGATAGGAAAAGTATTGATGCTTTTGAATGTTGGTGTTGGAACAGACTATGGAGAATACCATGGACAGTTAAGAAAACAGCAAATCTATCCAGAGTTCTCACCCACCCAAGGCACAAATAACTAAGACCGGATTTTCCACTTTGGGACATGTTATGTAAAGACCCAACTCTCTGGAAAAGTTTCAAGGAAAGGTGGAAGGAAAGAGAAGGGGATGACCAGCATCAGAGTGAATGGATTAGGTTACCGTAGTGGTAGGTGCATTGTTGGAAGACCGGAAAGCCCAGGTTAAGGACAGATCATGATAGAGAAAATCTACCTATGTGGTTGCTAAGAAATTTGGTAATATCTTTGGAGATCTCTGGGGCACCCAAGGCTTTTTAGTGTCATATATGGTCTGAGATCCTCAGACTTTTCACCTCTGACTTAAGCTGTGGGGAAAAATGTTTCTAATAACAGTCAATACATTGATAGGACAAGATTAATTTACTAATATAGATGACAATTCTTTATTGCCAAACTTAACTCATCTGTTCAAGTCAAGGCACAGAATCACACCTATATTTGCCATTGTTGCTATAAATATTTACATATCATTCTGAATATATTACAATCTTCTGATTATATATCAGTTCTCTGATACACAGGTTCAGAAATGGATGCTAGTGTTCGCTTCCTGTTCTCTAGGACTATGAGTTGCATTTTTAACAATGGAAAGACATCAGTTCCAAAGACCAACGTTGCATTTTCATACTTCTGACTTCACAATGTAGTAAAGGAAGCATGGGGAAAATGAAGATAGCTTTTAGTATAATAATGACAACAAAATGAAAATGGCTACTTTGTTTTCTATACCTTTAAACTCCTTTCTATGATATGGTGAAAGTTAAGCTTGAACCTTTGTGATTTCATGAATGTGTCCAAGTATTTTCTTGGGGGCAATATTTTTGCCATTGCCTTCTTCCTGGAGTTCCTACCCAAGAACTAATGATGAGCTTCTCAGATGAGTCAGATGAGTCAAGATTAACCAAAGCAGTAGTCTCGTCACCCTAACTTGATGCTTCCCAAATTTCCTCTACGCATTCCTAGATTTGGGTTTCCCCCCTAGAATTTCTGGACGTTCATGTGGTACATTAAAACGAATGGCTTCTTCCAATCTATTGCACAATGTTTTCCAGTACATGAAATTTCTATTGCAAAATTCTTTGGGGTTCTAACTTTAATCCATAAACATTTTTTGCTCTACTGACAGCTACTGTTATAAACCTTTCTGCACAGCGCTAATATAAAAAGGTAGCATAGATCGCTGGATTATTTACACAGAAGCATAGATCAATTGTGCTTTCTGATATTCCAAAAATAAAGCAGTAAAAGACACACAGAGGTTTAAAATCATATAAAAAACTCTTCCTCATCTTTCTCCTTTCCATCACTTGGTCCTGATGTGCTCAGCTGAAAATGACTAAGTCCTGCTTTATTATTAAATTCAGCAATACGCAATACAGAGTTTCTGTCTTCAGAACCCAAACCTGTTCCCATAAATGAACTGCTTGGTGCCTGAGGCTGAAGAAGTTCTTTTTGTAAGTCCTTTGAAAATCTGTGTAGGGGAGAGTTAGCACATTGAAAAGGTACTACTCTTTTTCCTGTGTCGACATTAGTCTCTTCCTCCTCCTCTGTTTTGTTCTGGCATAGCCAGAGCTCATGACTGGAATGTCTCAATTTAGTGCCCAGGTTCATTGGGGAAGGGCCTAGATCTTGCAAAGAAGAATGTGCTATATTATACAAGCTGGAGGAAGAACGAATGCTGCTTTGTGAAGGGTTGAAAAGACTTGCAGGAATTTGCGCCATCCTCCTTGTGGATTTGTTTTTATTTTTCATGGCTCGAAGGGTCTGATTTTTGTGCTGAACAGCAGTTCTGGGAGTCACTGAAGGTACACTGGAACATAAATCACATCGGCAAGGCACACGAGGAGGCACTTTCTCATCGATGCTGTTGTGCCAGTTAGGAGGTAGAAACTGAGTTCCCTTGGGCTTTGAGTCTGTGCTCTGAACCTGCGGACAAGAAAATCAATTAACTGCATCTTGACAACAGTAATAAAGTCAGATCTACATCTGATTCTGTAAAACAGTCAGCCACAAATCAGTAATTAAAGAGTTCTACTAAGGACCTAGGTTTGAACGGAAGCATTAAACTTATTTGAACCTGTCAACATGAGCCTCACATTTTAGTGTGCATTCTGCCCATTCTTCAATAAAAAACTAAATGTTATTTAATATATTTTTAATTTAATATGAGATAGCATGAAAGGTACAAATGGGCAGCTGCTGAGGGCCCACAGCCCAGCAGGAGACTATAGGCGCCTATAAATCTGCGGCTCCTTTTCCTCCATTGCAACCTGCTGTTGCTTTGGGACAAATATCAGGAAATAAGAGTTGCAATGGGTGGGGAGGCAGATGAAGTGGGACAGTAGTGGGAATAATTAAGCAAACAAACACTGCAAAGATGTATCATCCCTTATACCAAATCAAAAAATAGATTGTTACTCTAAAATGTTCTATTGAACAAGTCTATGTTTTTTATTCATCTACTTGTTTACACATGCTTATGATAATTTTAAAAGGCCTGTAATTCCAGGCATGGACATTCACTTTACATGTTATTGGATTAATTGCTAGCTACAAGCCTACTGAAGTCCAGATGTTTTTGAAGGATTTCGTCCATCTTTTAATGACTGCAACGTAAGACAGCATTTTAAAAGGTTTAATTCATATATAATTGGAAAGAACTTTAATATTTTGTCATTGCAAATCAGCTGCAACCTTCAGAAAGTTTGGCTTTCCAAACTCATAACCACATGCAATTTAAACAGAAGTACCATCTGTATCTCTGAAAGTCTTCAGAGAGATCACACCAGGTTTTCTTAGAAGACATTCTTGCCTCAACACTTCAAATATGTTTAATCAATCAACAATCAATCAATGGGACAATATGGTTTCTTATGCCAATGAACAAAATGCCTCTACAAACACTTTGTACAGTCATATCAAATAGCAAATAAATATGTATCTGAAGAACAAAATTATCTGTGAAAACAGCAATATCACCTATTGCATAATGTCCATGCTAAGAACAATACAAAAGGCCTATCATGTCTTTTGATATCTATTGCAATGACAAGTACCTGCAGCAGGATCTTATTTCCTTCATAGTCTTCTGTTTGCCATCTAGTATTGCTTATTGGAACACAGGGATTGGGCAAAAGTGGAACCAGCTCTCCAATTTTATACACTTTGAACTGTAATACTGAAGATTCCTTCAGGTCAACACTCATCCCCAAAGGCAGCTGTTTCAGGCAGAGCTGAACCACAAGGCTCTGTGTTGTGTACAGTAGAAAAGCACAGAAGCTGCTTTTTTGGACAGATGCTTCTTTCTGCAGGATTGTCTCATAAAGCCTTACTGCATCCTCATAATTATCAAAACTACAATAGAGAGTGACACGCAGGATTTCCATGCCATAGTGAACTTGTCTCAGACCCCATACCGGCATATGCTCATCCAGTTCATAGAAGTCCTGATGATCAAGGGCATGGAGGGATAGCTTTCTGCTAGGACACTCAATGTGGACAGGCTGCCAAGGTGGATGTTGGAAGAAGTCATGGACCTGGAAAAACCGTTCTTCTCCAAAGTCCTCATGCAAAAAAAGGAGAACAGAAGTGCTAGGAAATCTGGAACTCTTTTGGTGATATGTCTCATAGTACTTAATTGGAGAAGGGCGTTCTGTGACAAGAAAGAGGCGAACATCCAGGCTGATCCATTCTTGGAGTTGATCAAGAGCTTGTTGCAAGTGTAATGCATGTCCAGTGTTGGCCAGCAGGTGCACAGTCATCCTCATGGAATCTCCCCTCACATCCATTGTACAGTGACCTTCAAATACAAGTAGTAACATAATCAGTGGTTTATCGATTACGGGATCGTACTTGTACAATAGCCATGTTAAAAATAAAACTCACTCTTCCCAGCTAATTCTCATTTAAGCACTTTTCCAAGCTTTACGAATGTCTGTTCAAAGCATACCCAGTGTTTCATCTTGATTTATTATTTGTATGTTAGATCTAAAGTTGCAAGTAGTGGAAAGAAGGGATATAAGGTCTCCTATCTTTTATATCAAGCAGGAGCTCAATATACTATACAACTTCATGCTCTCGGATGCCCTGCATTCTTCTTCAAACTCTTTCAGAGCTATATATTTACATCTGGAAAAAAGGTTGGAGTAAATTATTAGAGATTTAGAGAGGGTAAAAAGATATCTCTGCCCATATTATATAAATGATCAAGTGAAATCATGTCAGTTTCAGAAAAGTAATCAACTTGCCTGGATTCTGCAATCAACTTTTGTAAATACAAGGTGATATTTGCATTTTAAAGGCTCAGATTTTTTCCTCCATCTGTGTGTTCATGCCCACATTACAAAGGCAGCAATCTTCCTGTGACAACACCCTTCCTGGGCTTGTGCTGATAAACCATTCTTTTAAAAGAAGAAAGGAAATTGGACAATTGCAGAGAGTCAAAGTGGATACCAAAGATAACAGGAAGAACAGGAAAGACAAGACGTGATGGAAACAGATTCTAAATGCCAGTTTGACTAACTGCTGCCCCTTATAATGCCAATTGGCTCTGTTCCAGTTATTTCAGAGGCCTTGTTTTCTCACACTGAAGAGTTGAAAATATCTGCCTTATAAAGAAGCTGGATGACCTAGTTACCAGTTCATGGATTTGGGATCAACCTTGAAAATGCCAAACACTCTGATATCATATTTCAGAACATATAGCTGCTTTTGAGCAGCTGAAGCAAAACTACCTATGGACTAAGTAGTTTCAATTCATGGGAAGTGATCACCAATCATATCAACAATTATTTAAATAATACAGAATAACAATTAGAAGGGATCTTGGATGTCTATGGAGATTCTCAGTCATTCAGGTTATGATTGTCCCAAAAAGAACTTGGAGGTCTTCTAGACCAACCCCTGCTCAGGTAGGAAAGCCTATATCATTTCAGACAAATAGTTGTCCAATCTCTTCTTTAAAAACCTCCAGTGTTGGAACACTCAACTTTTTCAGTAATTCATAGAGGTGCTGTGTTATTATTGCTACACCTTAAGCAAACATAGACAAGTTTTGTTTTTGTCTTTCTCCACCCCTTGTCCACTATGCTGCAAGGGAAGTAAGCTGGTCTTGTCAGAGATAGAAACTATTTCCTTCTAGGGGGCTTAAAGATTTAGCTGAGGTCAATACTCTGTGTTAAATGAGTGAATTAAAAATGATAATGGATAAGTTTGGGATCTCTCAAAATTTCTGTGTGTCCTACAGTCATTTCACAGTGGCTTAATATAGCCTCTAAAGGTTATATTCCCCACTTGTAAATTAAATAGAGTAAAGGGGATATACTTCAATACACCACTCTTCAAAATTAGATATATAATTTTATAAATTGTATTTTGCATACTACAATGAGAATCATCAGTGGCATAGATCCAAGGTTTGAATTTTTTTAGAAGCAAGTCAATTATATTACTGTAGCAAATCCCCTTTCTAAATAGCAAAGGACGAAGAGCTGTTTTGCTCATAATTCTGCTTTAATTACATATATTTTACCATGTGTTTTCCAGACCAGTCTGGAGAGCTTTGAAAGGGAGAAAGATGTGGGCTGGGAAAAATCATGCTATATAACAATTATTCTATTATCCTTAACTATCACCTGCTTTGTGTTTTCTTGAACAACTTTCTCATGTGGGTGTATGCTAATGCTCTATCTAACTGAAAGCACTAATTTTCCCATGAATGCATATTGCATGTAGTTTGCTTTATTTTACTAGCAATTAATCAGATGGATTCATTAATGTTATATCAAAATTTAGTTCCTCTAATGTCTTCATGCTCCATATAACCGCACAAAAAAATGGACTGGGAATGACTAAAATAGCAGTCTACTTTTTTTAAAAAAAAGAGAAGGGTTCCCCAGGTGGAAAGAAGATGCTGTGAATTTCAGTGAAATGAATTTTTTCACATACCACAATTTCTATTGCCAGGGAGTTCTTAAATATTTTAAATATCTTCACTATTCAATTTTATATGAGGAAAGTATATACATAAAACAGTATAAATTTCTTTGAATTCTTATATTACTTATAACTTGCTATATTTGCCATCAGGTTTCTTAGCTAGTTGCCTCAAAAAATATCTTGTTTGAAGAACTGTAGTATCTGTGTACTAACAGGTAACACTCAAAGAAGTGAAGTGCATGACACCAAAAGGGATACCTTTTTTAAAATAATATTTTATAATATTTTAAAAAGTATTGTATCTTTTGAGCAGTGCTTTTTAAGTTCAATTTATAGATTTGCCTTTTGTTCATGCTCTTATTTATGGCTCTATTTGTGCAAAAACTGAAACAGCTGGAATGTTCTCTTCCTTTTTTACTCATCATGCAATCACATCGCTGCAATCAAATTTATATAAAATGATTCAATTAGATGTTCTGAAGACTTGCATTTCAAAATAGAATTAAATATTTCATTAAAATTCATCTTAGTTCAAATCCTGTAACATCCTCAGCAGTCAATAAGAATACCAGTCCAAGAAGAGATGTTCACAGTATCAACTCCAGTAAAATATGATTGGCAATCAAAGAATTGTTAAAATGACAGCTGTACTAACATACAGTTTTTGTATTTCAAAGCCAACCGGAAAACTGTTTTTTAAAAAATCAGAATTAGATTTCCCAAAATCTTTTTTAAAAGGATATAATCTCTATAGACTTGTTTTCAAAGTGTTCTTTGTGCCACATAACTGTGCCTTTAAATTCGGCACCCTACTCATTTCAAAAATACAAATTCAGAACAAGATATTGCTGATAACTAAAATGCAAATTATCCACAACATATAGTAATGAAAATCAAGGAGCACAGTAAAAAAATGGGACACTTATATATCAAGATTAAATAATAACAGATATTGCAACTAGTCTCAGAACTGACCATGAAGACATTAAAGTGGTAGATGACTATTAGGGTTATACGGGTTATGGTCCCTTTAAGCACCTAACTGGTTAGTTTACAAAATGACTGACTAGCTGAGTCATGCTGAGTCATGCTAATTGCTTAAAACCAGGATACTGATTATAAAAGCATGAGACTTGAGAGCACTCTCTCTCCTTCGATATTCTACAACTCTGCTTTGATTCTGTATTTGATCCTGTGTGTTGCCGCTGAAAATTGCTGACCAACTTTGTTGGTGAATTTGCTGGTGAAGACTACTTGCTAACTTGGTTAGTAAAAGGACTGCTTGACTGTGTATGATAACTGGACTGTTGACTTAGAAGATTGGACTGTGTTTATAAAGACCTTTTATACCTACTGTACTCTGTACCTGTGTGATACTGGTT
The DNA here is from genome assembly GCA_032468095.1 of Pareas carinatus. Taxonomy (NCBI): domain Eukaryota; kingdom Metazoa; phylum Chordata; class Lepidosauria; order Squamata; family Pareidae; genus Pareas; species Pareas carinatus. The sequence goes on along the minus strand of JANHFO010006643.1, from coordinate 247,624 downwards.
TCCATTGCTACTTCCTAGCCCACAGTGTTTTTCGCTGCACACACCATCTGCTTGTTGCTAACATTGGTTCTAAGCTTAGGGTGCTAACAAAGTTATTAAAGATAAAACCTGGCAAAGGTACAATTGAAACTTTAAAAAAAGAAACTGAAGGCTTGATTTTGACTGCTCACCAGGGAAGCTATTTGAAATAGTGCAATCAAGGCCCACAACTGAAAGATTGTCAAATAATTCAAAGCGCCAATTGTGCAAAGAAAAAGAAGAAACAGTACATCATATACTCATGCCAGAAAAGTACAGAAACTGATGATAAACAATAACATAACACAGCCACCAAAATTATTCATTGGAACATCTGTAAAAATTATCATGTGCTAATAGCAAAAACTTGGCGGGAACATACGTTTGAAGAGGTGTTAAAAAAACGAGCAGGGGATATCCAAATACAAATCGATAGAGCCTTGTTTATAACATACTAGATTTAATAATGGTTGAAAAGAGGAACGTATGGATAATTGATGTGGTAATACCAAGGGATAATAGAATAAGAAAACAAAGAATTGAAGAACACAAAAGTATCAATCGAGGTTGAAATTTTGTAATGGAAATCTTTCAGTTTCCTAGTTGAGAGAAGCCTTTGCATATCCATATCAGTATTAAAATATGGTACAATTTTAAGGCAAAATTTACATTGGTGGTCATTAAGTCCTGAATTCTCCCAATATTATTTACAGAATCTCAAGAAAACAAACACCATAGTATAATACACAAATGTGGTGCTGATACATACTGTAGTAAATTGCAGAAACATGAAAGTGAATTAAATCATTTTTCTTTATCCTCTTTTTTTTAGTTTCTGCTTCTGTAGCTGCCTTTTTCCGGTTGGTAATTTCTCTGCAAATTAAATCTGCATTCCCCGAGAAGGGAAAATGAAATAACAGCTTTGCTGTATCTAAATATTAAGAAGCAAGCTGCCCTGCTTTGTGGCTTCTTCTTGGCTGTTAGCGGTGAATGTAAATTAGCAGACAATCAAGGTTACCTTGTGATTCAGGCCACAGTTCCCTGGCAGGGAGTTTAGCCCAAGCATCTGCCTTAAGGGGAGGGGGGAGGAGGAGAGGAGAGTGGCATATTCCTGAGGGCGGGAGGAGTAGATTGCAAAAACTGCCTTGATGTCATAAGCAAAAAAAGAAAAGAAAAAAGTTTTGAGAGGTTTATCTGGGTGGTAAGAAACAATTTTAGGCGTCATGGGGTTTGTTTACATACTTTGATCTCTCAGGAGTTACCAGTGCCTGCTTCCCATCAGCTCATCCTATATATTTATAAATGAAGTCCATACATGGCACAACTGAATAAAATAAATTAATGGCTGCTCCTAGAGACAGAATTCAGGAAGGTGATCTCAAAACAATTTCTTGATTATGTCACTGAAGTGGTGTTCCACGTGTTCCTCTTTTTTTTGCATGTTCTTGAGAGTGAAGCTATATACCTTAGCACCTGGTAAATTGCAGATTCATTATTATTTTAAACTTATTTTTCCCCAGTTTCCTCAGCAAGTTGTCAAGAGTTCATGAGAAAGTATTATCTCCATAGCAACCTATTTCCTCTCTCGGTGGCTAAAAAGAGGGTCTGATTGCCTTGTGGGCAGAAAACGGGATACAAATTGAATAAATAATACTAATAACAAATTTATAATCCCTTTCAAGATGAGGTGTTTTGAAAGAAGCTTTTTTTCAAAAACAACAACAACGGTGTAGCACTTTTATGAATGTGGATTGGATTAAGACACTGTAAACTGAGTTCTCATTAGGCACCAGGTTCCATAGCTTTATTTTACATTTTCACATTATATATATATATATATTGTGTTAAATGTTTTTGTGCTGACATATAATTAAAATCAAGGAAGACTAGTATGGACCATTTCAAGCTTA
>JANHFO010006643.1:129964-140022 GCA_032468095.1 Pareas carinatus | reverse complement strand
GATGGATGGATGGATGGATAGATAGATAGATGGATGGATGGATGGATGGATGGATGGATGGATGGATGGATGGATGGATGGATAATGCAGACATCTATTTGTGTTCCTAAAAATGTTACCTTCAGTTGAGCTTAACTCCTGGTGACCACATGGACATCTCCCTGCAGTTTTCATGGCAACAATACAGAAATCATTTGGCGCTGCATTCTGTTGGATTGTTTTATGGGTTCATGATCTAGTCACCCACCCTGGAATTCGCTGTCCCTCTCTTTCCCATGCCCTTAGTAGAAACCAACCTTGTTTACCTCCCAAGTTTAGAACTGGCTGGCTGTATTGTTGGCAATAAAACAGCACAGATTACAGTCGGATGTCCTTCTGAAAGGTCACCCATAGAATTACTCTGCTAATTATTTAATCGAGGGACTCAAGCACAGCCTTAAAAGAAGAATTCTTTCATGCCGCTCTTTCCTCTAGCGGAAACAACTTCTTCTTGGGCAGAAATTTTCAACCTGGGCTAGGTGGACCCCCTGGGGTCCATGGCAAGTTGCCGAGGGAGGGGGGGTCCGCAGACATATCAAGAAAAATTTAGAAAAAGTAATATACACGAATTGTCGATTGGCAATTAATTGAATTTGTGGAAATGGGGTCCACCATGTAGCAATGGCATGTTTTGAGGTCCACAGCTTGAAAAAGGTTGAAAACCTAAGGGATCTTTGGGTTAGAATGCGTATGTGTCATCGGACTTGTAATAGCGTGGAACAAAAAGGCTAGGTTTGTCAAACAACAACAGTTTATTAAACAAGTCACAGTAAAACTCCATCAGTAGGGAACTCCGGCTGCAGTTGTTTTATAGTCGGCACGCCTTAGCGCTCTCTAGCCAATCAGCGTTTAACTCAAACTAAATTCCCTTATAGGGCAAACCACGGGGGCGGGGGACCCTCAGATTTTGGCTCCTAAATGTCTGGTGAGTCCCGGATCCAACAGTCCTCATTCAGAGACAAATCTGTATAGATTTGCCAACCCAATTAACTGAATTAAACTGGTAAAATATTTCTAATCTCATTGTAGTCCGAAACATCGTGGCCTTGTAAGTATTCACGCGTAAAATGTTTCCAAACTTCAGAGCATCTGTGCTTCTAGCTGGAAAAGATTGGACAGCAGGAACTATTAGAGGTCCAACTTTCTGTTCACTGGAGCTGTCCTTTCTGCTTCACGCCTTCGAAAATCCAGATTTTAGCTCAGCAAGCACAGGCAGATAATTTTAGAACCTTGCCAAAGGGGATCTTCTGGAAATGTGCAATACTTCACTTATTTCACAATGCAGAAGAATGCCATAAACGGCCCACTCTGACTCTACTGAGGTTTTCAAGGACACTAAAGCTGGAAGGTTACATGCACCTCTGGTCCCAGTAGATATTTGAAACCTGGGCATAGCAGACACCTGTGCAGGATGGATGGGCTGTTGAAGGCCACAACAATGCTCACAAAGAGCACATGGTGCTTTCTCCCCAAAATTTGAGAAGTAAGCCCTGAAAGCATCTAAGGTAAGTAATTCCCTGTTCTCCTAATGCCCAACAAATCCATGCACCAAAGAAGGTAGAAAACAAGTTAACTATCAGTGGAAGTGCAGACTTTGTGTATTTGTTGACCCAAAGAAACCCTCATGCATAGAGGAGTGAAAGGTAACCACTCCATCACCAAACATGGAAATAGGAAAAAAATGGATGTGCCAAAATTGTTATACATGTGCTGAAAGTACTAATAATACTCTATAAAGGCTTAGTAAGGCCACCACCTAGAATCCTCCATCCAGTTTGTTAGGGTAATATGGGTTATGGTCCCTTTAAAAACCCAACTTATTGGTTTACAAAATGACTGACCAGCTGAGTCATGCTGAATTAAGCTAATTGCTTTAAACCAGGATGTTAAGTATAAAAGCAAGAGACTTGAGAGCAGTCACTCTCTCTACTCTCACTTTTGATGATCTACGACTCTGTTTTGATCCTGAGTATTGCTGTTGATAGATGACCAATTTTGTTGGTGAAATTGCTATTGAAGACTACTTGCTAATTTGGTTAGTAAAAAGGATTGCTTGACTGTGTATGATAATTGGACTGCTGACCTAGGATATTGGACTGTGTTTATACATTCTGTATATAAAGACTTTTATACCTACTATACCTGTGCCTGTGTGTTACTAGTTCTCATCGCTACTTCCTAGCTCTGAAACTTTCCATTACACACCATCCTTGTAATCAAGGAATCTGCTTGTGCCTAATATTGGTTCTCAAGCCAAAGGTGCTAACAATTATTATTGTTGTTATTATTATTGTTATTATTATTATTATTGTTATTGTTATTATTTAGACTTATAAATTGCTTAACAGTGCTCTACAGCACTCTCTAAGCGGTTTACACAGTCAGCATATTGCCCCCAACAATCTGGATCCTCGTTTTACTGTCCTCGGAAGGATGGAAGGCTGAGTCAACCTTGAGTCAGTGAGAATTGAACTGCTGAACTGCTGGCTAATGGCAGATGGCAGACAGCAGAAATAGCCTGCAGTGCTGCTTTTAACCACTGCACCATCCTGGCTTATTATCCTCTGACAATGCTGTATGTGTTTTGAGCTTCCAGCAAGTCAGATTGTAACAACAGAAGAATGGAAAGGTTCTGTTTCTCATTGTAAAACCCTAAATGTCAAACCTTTTAAACCTGGAAAAAGGGCTGAATCAAATTTACCTTGACACTGACACTTCCTTGTAGTTTCAGCTGGAGTCGAATCATATCTACCTCTTCCATTGTGCAAAGCTTTTTGAGTTCTGAAATTTTTTTAGACATTTCATCAATAGCTACTTCTATAGGGTTCAGTTCTGTGCTGGTCTGGTTTATAACTTGTATTCTTTTCTTCACGTATGGAAATAAATGGCTAGCTGCAGTCAAAAACAAGATAAATACATGTAAAGAAGATTTATTTAATATATCATATATTCATAATTAAAACAAAGCCATAATTCATACAATACATCCATGAATAGCTTCATTCTCTCATTCTCTGTATGCATGTATCTATTGTATATGTGTGTGGGTTTTGTGTGTGTGTGTGTGTGTGTAGGTATATATTTATAGTTTTCTAAACTTGCTTGGCTTAATCAAATTCTAGAATAGGTATAAGAGTATCCTTCTTACTTTGTGGATTCTATTTTTCAAGTTACGGCAAGTGTATCTGAGCTTGAAATCTTGCTCCAATAATAATTTTAATATTAATTTAATAGTTTGCAAACATAGATTAATATTATTGGGTCAGGAAAAATGTTAAATAAAAATAGTTCTAATATGACATTCTGTTCTAAATCAAACATTTCAAAGCATATCCACTGGCAATTCAATGACAACTCTTAGGCATTTAGCAATGTGTTAGAAAACATTTGCAACTATTTTTGTAAATAATAAATAAGTAACTGCCATGCTGAGTCAATTGGTTTGAGAAGGGTAGCTTTATTGATTGAAGAAATAATAATAATTTCTGCTCCTTCCCTTTTTTTGTGTCCCTTCAAGTCAATGTTGACTACTGTTGACTGCCTAAACTAGGGCCTGTAGTTTTCTTAGCTAGATTTTTGAAAGTAATGTTATTGCCTTCTACCTAGGACTGAGAGCGATAGACTGGCCCAAGGTTACTGAACTGGTTTTGTGCCCAAGGCATGACCAGAACCCAGTCTTCTGATTTCTATTGTGATGCCTTAACCACTACATCAAACTATTTCTCTCATTCTCTTTGTGGACCTTACACTTTGAAATCATGATGCTAAAATGAAAAAGTGCAATTTAGGTCATTAGGGTTTTTTTTCGGGGGGAGGGAGTGGTTATCCAATGGTCTCCTGTGGACTTTCAAAAGGATCAAGGGTTGAGAAGTGCCCACCATCCCTGAGAAATTGCCCAGCCCTGCTTGAAAAAGAACGCAGCGTCCATACTTGTCAGAATTGTCCGTCTCTTGCATTGCTCTTCTACGCCCCCGTGCTTCTTTCCTGACAAGGTGAACGGCGTTTCAAACACAAAGTGGCTGACGTTGTGATGCATTTCAAAGTCAGTCTTACGTTCTTCAGCTTCTTTCTCTTCAAAGAAGGGTGTGACATAGGTTACTTGGATATATGCATATTTAGGATCTAGGTCTTTGGGGTTAACCTGTACCAACAAAAGGGAAGAGAATGAATCAGTTAAAGACAGCAAAAGGACAAGAAAAGAAACTAGACTATTGCTTTTCATGGCATATTGCAGAAAGGCTGCTTTAGATATTTTAAAAGAGGATATATTCATAGATGTTTTTTCTTTGGACAAGATGGCCGTGTATTCTGTATTCAAATATTTTTGAGCATAAAAGGAGCAGAACCCCTTTTCTTATATGAACAAAACAGATTTCTAAGAAAGGTTTTGTTGTTGGCAGTCCCATAACGAATTTCAGAAATTTGAAAGCCCTACCCCAAAAAGCATGCCTTCCAGGACCGTCCCCCTTTAGTCAATTAATAGCAGTGCAATTAATGTACATAATTTTACACATCACAGCATGTTAGAAATGTTTATATTACTATCAAGGACATTATTATAACGCTTCTGATCAGAGGCATGATTGCAAGGCCGCAGTAGAGGTTATTCCCTGCCACATCCATATTCCCTTTCATTTTTTTACTGCATTGGTTCCAAGCTATTCATGCTTTGAGCTGAACCTATGCATGTTTATTTATTTTAAGTGGATCTGGGCAAAAAGCTCTGTAATAGCACAAATGCTTAAAAAAAGAATTCTGTGGACATTACCATCCATACCTTATTGGAATCTTGAATTATCTTCACATTGTCTGCTCCAAACTTGTCTGCATAAAGTTTCATCAGTCGCTGAGAGATCTCAGATAGGCCTGTTAATTTGGGCTCTTTGTAAATATACTCCTTACCTTCTTCCTCTTCAAAAAAGCCCTGATTAAAAGATAAATCACAACAATTACAGTAAACGGAGTATGATTAAAAACAAGAATATACTGTTGATTAAAAACAAGAATATACTGTTGATAAAAAATGTATTCGACTGCTCAAATACGTATATAAAATATTTTTTTGAATGCTGCAGCTTATGCACAATGAAGAAATGGAATGCATTAAAAATCAAACGTTTACATTTGCACAGGATGAATATCAACTTTTACTAATAGGGGAGAAAAGCCCCTGTGAAATGTGACTGAAAACATCCTTGGGCTTTTATATTACACACGCCCATATTTTGCAGCAAGTATGCCACCATGTGGTACAATTCAGTAAGGATAATGAAAACTATTGGAGCTAAATATTGATTTCTTGCTTCTTTCTTTTTAAAAACTGCAGTCAAAACTACAGCTGTATGTATAAGGGTGAACGGAAGAACTCTGAAATTAAAATAATATATTAGCTTTTGAAACCATGTATTATTTGTTGGTTGATTCAAAGGAACTAAACAGAATTTATTTTTATTAGGCAGAAAGCTGTGTTTTTCATTGGAGAGGGTTAACTGCTCCTGAATAATTACATACAATTGTTTTTATAGCCAGCTATACCCTTAGGGAGTACTAATTCTTTTAAAGATATGGCTTTTAGCATTGTGCCTCTTTAAAATAACAAGCTGCATAGTAGGTTCCAATCTACAAATATATCATTCATTGTATCAACTATTCAGTGTATAAACTATTAGTGCAATCCTGTACTTTATGGAGACTTGTTGTATATGCAGATTTTGTCTATGATTCATGTACACATATATATTCTTTCATATTCATATCATCATGGACGTCATTCTGAGCTTGTGTAATGTAGTAATGCTATCAAAGAACCCTAGATAGTCTCAAAATGACTTAAAGAAGGGGGAAATGTTTCTGATAAAGAGGAAATTCTAGAATTTTTACTGCCTTTTTGTTTTGGAAAAGTGACAATTAAATTAGCATAAATAGTTTTCATATTTAGCTATTTACACGGGGTGTTATTTACCTGGTTTCGTCTAGTTAATGAAAATTAGTTGTCAGTGCTACTGTTATTTTTTATTAACATTAAGAAAGTAGTGTTTTTATTCATTTTGCATGACTTGTTTTAGAACTCTGAGGTGCCTTTTCCTGGGATGTATGTTTAGTGATGGAGCTTTAACTGAAGAAAAGCCCAGTGCCAACCCACTGAACTTTCTACTCCCTCGCCAACTCTATTGAGGACGCTCCAGGCTGCGTGGGAAGACACTGAAGGCGCGAGGTGGTGCTTTTCTTCTGCATTGGGAGGATGCCAGTATCTTTGAGTTTCTGTCACAGAACACTATCAAATTTCTGCATCCAAAGACCACCAAGATTGCTATAATAAATGATATGAGGAAACAGAGGCATGGAGTAGGGTAGGAAACGAGTCCACCATCTTACTAGGTTATGATAAATTATCGCTAGGACTGACTGTTCCTTAATTCAGAAAACACTTCTGTCAGCCAATATTCTTTAGACGCAACTAAAAAGACTCATTTATTCAAAAATAATAAACAATGGCCTATATCATCATTCTAGTCATTGTCTATCCACTGCAGAATGAAGGCCTCTTCTGCATGTTTCCAACCCATATGGTCTTGAGTTTTTCTTTGTCAATTGAGCCCGCAATACTTTCTAAATGGCCTATATATTAGTCAATTTCCATTTATATTTTGTAAGCTTCCACCCTCTTTGTATGTGAAAGTCAATCTTGAAATTTTCCTGGCACGATTTCAGAAATTGTTTGTCATTGCCTCCTTCCTTGGGCTGAGAGACTGACTGGCTCAAGGTCACCCACCTGGTTTTCTGCCTAAAGCAAAACTAGAACTCACAGCTTCCCAGTTTTTAATCTGATGCCTTTAACCCCTACAACAAACTTTTTCTCTTTCTCATTCTCTTTGTGACCCTTACCACTTTGAAGTCATGATGCTGAACCTGTATGTCCCTATGAAACAATTTTTAGACAAAAAATAATCACATTTTATTCTCCTGACAAGTAGCAGGGCAAACCTTTCATTTAAACAAAGCCCAAAGAGAGAACAAATATTCATAACACATATATCCGTCAAGTCCTGTTGGAAAATCAAGAGTTCCACAATATTCCCAAAAGATCTCAGGGAGAATGTTGCTCATAGAAGAGAACTACAAATAAAAATACCCATTTCTGAGGTCCCTACAAGGAACTCCTTTTAACTGATCACACTGGATAGACAGAGCCTGCTTGGAGAAGGTGGTAACTATATCCAGATCCTGACTCCTGAAGGGCTTTAAAGATGACAACTTGGAGATTGTATCACATCTAGAAGCAGCTTTTTAAACAACGTTCCTCTGAAAGAGGAGATTGGAGATCTCAATTATCACCCAGTATTGGTAGGATGAATTATAGTTTCTTTAGGTGAGACCACTCTTCTGCCTCTTTCAGAGTAGATTGCATTATCCCTTCACCAAAGAATGAATGTACATTGCACTGGCACAATGTTATCAGTTGCCTCTTTGGAAGATCTCATCAACCCAGGAAGACCAGTATCTAGCAGATTATCAAGCTAATGACACACAGGGCCTAGTTCTGAAATACCTTGCCAAGGGATGTTTATTAGGTCCACATTTAATGATCTTTTTAGTTCTATCCTATTTGGACTGCAAACATTCAGTATAGATATTTTCCCCTCTCTGTTGCCATCTAGTAGCATTTGGATTTTGAAGCCCAGATCTGGAAAAAACGTCTTCGATTACAACCTTCTTTAGATTTTTGTAGAATTCCATTGGTCATGGATGACCTTTGTTCACTAGTTTTTATTCTAGCTATTAAATATTCATATAATTATCTGTTGATGTACTTGATAAATATTTATCAACTAATTATTAGCTGATACCAAATTAATTACCAGTGTTTACTATCTTTATTTTATTGTTGTTTTTATTATTACTGTGTTTCAAGAAGGATTTTATTCAAATAAATAACAAGCAAACATTAAATAGATTCTTAGAATACCCTTGTGGTTGGAAGATCATTTTCACTGACTCTTCTTTCACTCTATAGTACTCTCAAAATTCATCTTAATACAACATAAGATGGTGCATGGAACCTAGTAAAGATTGCTTTCCCTTCCTATCTGTAACTGAGGCTTATTTTGAATATGTGAAAACAAAATCTAGATTCAAATCAATATATACCAAATTAGGACATGGAGTAAATACTAATTCCATTCAATGGCAATGGGGCAGAATGCAATACTGTCATTTTTGCCATATGCTCCCTATTTAATAACCTAGAGTTTGATAACTTAAAAATTCAGATCATTATCTCTATATTGTTGTATTGCAAAGTCACTGTGCATAACTACTGTGTTCTTCCATGAGCTCGTTTTAGAAAATCCTTAACTTTATCAGAAAGAATCTTGATGTCTACAGAAACTCTACTTGCTTCCATAATTCTTCTCATCATAAAACAATTCATGTTTTCTATCTTTACTGGCTGCCAGACATTTTGAGGTAGTTTTAAAAAAACAGGACCTTTGTGAAACTATACAATGTTCACAACATTATTAGCCTTGAATAATTGTATTACTTTCGCTTAATTTGATGCAGTCCTGTGTGTCGTTTGCTCATGGAATTTAAAATAGTTTCTTGGAGAATCCTTGTAATTCTAATTTACAATTTTGCATTTCAGCAGTATTTTAATGAACCATGAAATTGCAGTTTTCTATGCACTTTTCATTGGACTACTTTTCCTTGGAAAGGACTAGTTTCATATTAAGGCAAGTGCTTCTCATGGATGTCTAAATATTAAATAGGTCACATAATACAAGTTCTGCATCTTTATGTAAAAGATTCCACTGTAAAATGTGAAAGATATTTGTTCCTTATAAAATATATGAATTATCAATCATATGCTGAGGGCTAGTGAAAGGCCTGTAGGTTATTTAAAAGATCTATCTTACTTTTTCAATACAATGTGAAGTTCCTTATACCCAGATTCAATTATCTGGGACAGAGCTATCAAACTCAAATTGTCACAGAGGAAGGTGCTACATAAAAACTATTTTATTCTCTGACTTAGTCTGAGGTCTGAACACATTGAGTCAAAAATGAATACAATGAAGAGTATCTCAGAATAATGCCAAACATAAATTGAGTCAGTAATTTCTTTTTTACTAAAATCTGAGTTACTTGTGAATTACTACTTTATAATGCCTTGGTAAGACCACATTTGGAATAGTGTATTCAATTTTGGTCACTACAATACAAAAAAGATGTTGAGACTCTAGAAAGAGTGCAGAGAATAGCAACAAAGATGATTAAGGGACTGGAGAACATGAACAGTTGCAGGAATTGGATATGTCTAATTTAACAAAAAGAAGGACCACGGTGACATGATAACAGTGTTCCAGGATCTAAGGGGTTGCCAGAAAGAAAAGGCATTCAACCTATTCTCCAAAGCACCTGAAGGCAGGAAGAGAAGCAATGGATAGAAACATATCAAGGAGAGAGCCAGCCCATTACTTAAGCCGTTAAAAAACAGGAGATTAATAGAAAAGCAATCACTACACAAATGACCCAGGAGATTACAACACTCCATTATACCAATATCAACTCCATCAGCCAGTCAGGAAATAACCCAGCCAACCAGCCCAGCACACCGAACCCTCCCACCAGTATTTACAGATAAAAGGCAACTCCGATCACACTTTACTCACTCTAGCACAAAGCCAAAAGAACCAGCCTGAAGATTGTGAGTGAGACCTCACCGAAATGTCACCAAGATATTCTCTATCCTACATGGGAGAAGACCCGAACACTCCTAGGCCTGCATACCTGTACTCATGAAAATCTATGAAAACGAATATATATATTACTAGCAAGAAGTCAAAAGCACCAGCCTGAAGATGGCAAGTGAGACCTTGCCAAAACATCGCCAAGATATTCTCAATCTTACACGAGAGAAGACCCAAACACATCTAGACATACATACCTGTACTTGTGAAAATCTACAAATATAGTTCAGAATGTGGCTGCGCCTCTTAATCTAGGCGTCTAGTATCCCT
>JANHFO010006643.1:111003-129864 GCA_032468095.1 Pareas carinatus | reverse complement strand
AGGAAGGAGGGAGGGAAGGGAAAGAAGGATGGGGGAAGGAAGGAAGGGATAGAGGGAGGGGGGAAGGAAGGGAGAGGGGGAAGGAAGGAAGGAAGGGAGAGAGGGGGAAGCAAAAGATTGAAAGACTTCATTAACCCTCCCCCTTTCATTCCTCACCGGCAAAAATAGAGCATATAATCAGGTATTTACTTCATTTTTCTCGTCTTCCAGTGCCGGGCCCACTTTGACCTGAGGATAGGAGAGAAACTGAGACGGGAGCGGAGGGCGAGAGCGCGGCGGGGAGAGAGAGAGAGAGAGAGATACCTGCAGCCTTTTCCACCAACCTCCCCGGTCTCGCAAGCGGAGGCTGGACCGCGTTTTTATTGTCCTGAGGGGCGAGCAAGAGAAGGCAACCCGCGCCCTCGGTGGCGGAGACCGAGGATGATAGGCACGGTAGTCCGACGCCAACGGCCTAGCTGGGGGGCAGCGACGATGGGGCGAGGGAAGCCGGTCTCCCACACAAAAGAACCGGAAAGCGGAGCGCCCACGCCTCTTCTTGGAAGAAAATGATAAGGGCTCCTCCTTTACTACCGGCTGAGGAACGAGGAGGGGGATGAAAGAAACCCCCACCCGTCCTTTTTCTCCGCCGCCGTTTACTGTACCTGCCTCCTCCTCCTCCTTCAGGTGCCGCCGACGCCGCCTCTCCAGCTCCATCGAGTACAATATGCCGGCGAACAACTTCCCCAACGGCCGCCGCGCCTTTTCTCCTCACACTCTGCCCCGCCCTCTCACGAGTCTTGAACGCGGGGGGAGGGGGGCCGAGGTGGGGGGGGCAGAGAGGAGGAGAAGAAAGGAGAGAAAAAAGTAGCCAATGAAATTCCGATCGCTGCCGCCGCTCTCGCTTGGTTACTAGGTAGAACAAAAGAAGGGGGGGAGGAGGAGGGGGAGGAGAAGGACCCGGGGCTTCGGATGGGCCTCTGCAGCTAGGCAACGGTTGCCATGGCGAAGAGAATCAACTCGCAGGCGGCGGCGGAGGAAGAAGTGGTGTAGGAGGGCCAACTAGGCCGTTGTGTAGTGCGAATGTTGTGGGGGGAGTTGTGGAAGAAGACCTCCCCCCCTCCCACGTCCTTAATGGCGATGCTGAAGCGTTAAAAGATTCAAATAGAACAGGTGAGAGCTGGTGTGGTGGCAAGCCAGCCATCCAAATTGAGGGGGGGGGCGACGGTGTTTCCTAGAAGCAAATATTTCCAGCTCATGGTTGAACTGTGGGGGGCCTTATGGGGTAAGTCATGCTGCCTAGTTTGGTAATGAAACGTCTGCAAGAGCACAGCCAAGCTTAGAGAGCACCAAGGACCCCATAGATTGTGGTGTTTTACACGGGGCTGGACTACATTATAGTTCTCCACATCCCTCGTCAGCCTCTTGCGAATGGTTTTGTATTATACGATCGATCGCCGACCTTCGGACCTTTCACCGTGCCCCGAAAACCCATTTATTTCATCAAGTGAGCTTATGGTAGCCGCGCCATACCCTCCTGCTTTCAAATCTTTAATTTTGAATTTTAAATTTTAAATTTGGTGGGAAATAATTTTTATCGCTCCCCTTTTTAATGTTAAATCTCAGGCCTATTCAATTCTTTTAATTATGTTTTAATGTATATGTATTCCATGTTTTTATTGCCTGAAAGCCGCCCTGACTCCCTTGGGAGAAGGGTGGGATATAAATATAATTAATAAAATAAATAAATAAATATATATCACACACACACACATATACATTAATACAACCAAATAATAGTTGTATATAATATTTTTCAAAATCATATCAAAGATAATATATATTAATCAAGGAACATATATCACTTTAAGCTTTTCTCTCTTTTGATGAAAAGGAAGATCTTTCTTTCATTTGGTCTTTTCTCTCATTTACTTCCCTTCTCTCTACTTGCCTGGCTCTCCCCGTCTCCCTTTTGTCCCATACTTTGCCCAGCAGACAGACTCATAGTATGGTAGTCAGAGATGATCTTCTTCCTTGAAACGTTCCTTCCTCCTTCCAGCAGGACCAAACTCTTGGCCCATCCTCCTTGATCAAGTCTCTACTTCTTCAAGCCTCTATACTAAGGGAAGCACTGCTGTAGGAGCCCAATGTTGCCTCTGAAGCAGCACCAGCTATGCAATGGAAGAGTAAAGAAGGTTTCCTGAAGAGTGGAGATACTGGTAGAGCCTAGAAACTAGCTGGATCAGGTTGAGATGAGAAACCAGGACGTCTCTAACTGGAATGTTTTGATGGTTCAGCTTGTGCATCTACTGTACATTTATTATTTTATTATTTTAATTTCTATACCGCCCTTCTCCCCGAAGTATCCCCATGATACTCAGCACCCTGATCTGAGTTGCTACAAAGTATTGCTGTGGATACAGAAAGTCTATCTTGAGAATCAATCTACTTTATGAAGCCACCCATCTACCAAAGTAATTGCAAGCAAACAAAAGTAGAAACCATCAACAATGCTAAAACATATTAAAAACATGCCTGCCTCATTTTAAATTGCAAAAAAAATACACTCTTATTCATTCATGTCAAGTTCCAGAAACACCAGTCTGGGCCCAGATTCTGAGAGAAGAGGTAGCTCTTTATGGCCTCCTGAAAAATTCATAAGGCTGAAGTTGTACCTCTGAAGGGAAGTTAATAGGGGAGGTGTCATGAAGACACATTTCCTAGAAGCACGGGGATCTGTAGCCTTCCTACTTTGCCAGATCTGGTTGGAGTTTGAAGTACCTGTCTTAGTATTAAAAAACGTGGGTCTTTTTAGATCATGATCAACTGTTCATACATTAATATTGCAGAATAGAGAGCAAGGAAAAACAAAGATGCTAATTGAACACACTCAAGTTAATTTCAAAGCAAAGGAGTTTTTAAGTAAACCACTATAGCCAATGAATGAAGTAACATCTTTCATTTGTGAAGAACGATAATATACTAAAGTGGGTTGGGAGAACTACTGGAGCACATAGTGATGCCCACAAGGACAAGGCTGCCTACCTACCTATGAATAGATGTTTACCTTGTAACATTTAATTGCAGGGAAATCAGGGTTACTTTATGTAGTGTCCTTCTATTTGTTTTCTACAACTTGCCAGCCTATGTGGCCCAAACATCTGAGGAACTTCATGTAGATGAAAGCTATATGACATTTGCATTTTTTGAGTAACCTGATATGTACCCCTCAAAGTAGTAAACCAAGGGAAAAAATAAGGCACGCATGAAAGGTAATATACTTTTAGAGTGACTGAAATTAAATATAATGTAGTACAGGAGTTTCTAAATTTTTTGCCATTGCACCTGCCTGTGGAGTCTTAATGTACAGAGCTTCCCTAAAAAAATCCAAATACCAAAATTAAAACAAATGAGAAATTAAAACAATGCAATTAAACCCTGGTTAAGGTGAAACTATTGTAACGATGTACATCTAAAAGTTTCTTCACACCTCCCATACACTTTGCCAAGGGAGGTGCAGCTCACAGTTTGGGAAACCTTGCTTGTTCTGCCAAGACATACGCAGCAAGGTTGTTTGCAGTAGTCATTTCAGATAAGAAACACACAGCTGAACCTGCTTCCATTAGAAATGGGAACAGATTTAAGCCTGAAGAACATGAACATCACAGGAACAGATACATCTTTATAATTTAAGGAAGCAGAACAAAGGCATTATTTTGCTAGATGCAGCACATTATATAAATGAGTGAAAGCAATGTTATTTCATCGCTCACAGTGAAGATTAAAAAGTGCTATAAATCAAGGTTAACTAAGGTCATACAAGTAGGATGATGTAAGAAGAATTAAACAAAACAGCATGCAAAAGAATAGACAACTTACCACAGCCTTGAATAAGTTCAAAAGAGGAAAAGAGCAAATTTCTGCATTAAAATCTAATTAGCAGAGAACATTATTCAAAACTGATTTTATACATTAAAGGAAAAAGAGGGAATGTTTCTCTGGAAAATTCATCCTCAAAGGACTTGCCTACTGTCCCATTTGATGTCTTGTGGAAGCAAGCATATAAACATGCTACAACCAAAATAAGTAGACAGAAATATGGAGTAATGTGCAAGCATTCTACAATGCACTACAAGAATCAGAAGCCAACTAGAAAGCAAAGCTAGAATGTCTACACAAACTAATATCTAATAAAGATTATGGATTTCAAATCACTCAGGAGAAAAAAGTCTTCAATTATTTTGAAGGTTTTTTTCAGGGATAATTTCAGATACCATCATATATTTTATATTTTCGCTGCCTTATCTTCAATTTCCTTTCATCTGTGTAATAATCAACAGCATCAAACTATGACAAGCTGTCATAATAAAGAGGCTCCATGTGATCTCTGCTTTAAGAAAATATGAAATTCCCCGTGAACTGCCCAGGCTATAGTATATAATAAGGTTGGCTATATAAATCTTTTAAACTTATATTGTGGGGTTTTAGTTGGAATAAGTTCTTCTGCATTTTACTACCAAACCTTTTGCAGAAGATCAAAATAACTAATCATAAATATATGCTGTTACCTAAAACTAGGAGGTAACTGAGAGGGGTGCTTCTTCATCATAATATAATCTTGGGTCTTGATCTAGTGCCATATGGAACATTCCCAAATCAGCAAGCAGAAGTTTAACCTAAATGTGAGGAAACCTCTAAAGCTATTTTTTATAGTCCATTGCCATTGCTTACATTTTGCTTCTGTTTTTATATAACTCTAAAACTACATTTTGCTCCATGAATTTTACTATAGATAAATGTTCAATACTGAAAGCATACCAAGTCAACTAGTCCAATCCCTATGATATTCACTTGTAGAATGTGTTTTTTACCACAATCTTTCTAAAAAGAGAACTTGTTGGAAAGTGTGTACTTTAGCTGAAAGTTCAACAACTGTAGTCAGTTACCTGGCCATAAAATGCCACACGGTAGTATCGTCCAAATAAGCGTTTTTCAGAATTCACAACTTCTGCAACTTTCAGATAAGATCTATGGATGTCGTAGTACAATTCAGATAGCCTCTGAAGTAATAGAATGAGAGAATATATTAAAGCAAAAATTTAAACCAACACATCCAATTTGTTCTTAACAATGGTATTAACTTTCGAGTCAACTGATTAAAGGGAACCTTCCAAATGTAACATGCATATGTGATTCCCTTAAGAGTATCAGCTCTATTTTCCTAGTATTTTCTCAATGATTTGAGAATGAGCTAGAAAGCTGTAGACCAAGAATTCAAGTCCTATCTTAGCCATGAAAGCTGGCTGAGTGACTGTGGGGCAGTCACTCTCTCTCAGCCCATTTTACCTCACAAGGTGAGTTTCCCTCTTGCCAGAGAAAATAGAAGGAGGAAGGTGGGTGGGCTATGTTATCTGCTTCGAGTTATTTTTAAGGTGGATATAAATTAAATATATGAATGAATAAAAAACTAATTGGAAGTGAAATCACATTTTCCTACATGTCCTCTGTGTTCTGAAGAGAAAAGCTTCATTTAAACTTGAAATAACTGTACATTGTGATTTTACAGCACTTCTTTTTCATGCAACAATATATATGGAAATCCATATTTTTATAGTGCAGTCTCATATTAAAAAAGTACACATGAACAACACAATAAGCACTTTTTCTCTTGTTGGGCAAGTCAATTTAGTTGTAGACTATGTATATATAAAAAGCAGATAATACAGAAAGGGAAATATAGTTGCAAAGTCACTAAAGCAGTGACATTCCATATTATTTTTCTTAGTGTGATTTCCTCCAAATTTTTAGCTCGTCTTACTTTGAAATCTCTTTGCTTCTCAAATACTGCAATAACTGGTTTGTTCACTTCAGCAATGAGTTCGTATCTTTCACATTTCCAGAGATAGTCAACACATAATTCCAGCTGTTTCACAAGGATATCCTGCAAGTTAATAATGAACATTAGGTTTGTGATGCATTTTTTTGTAATTTAAATTAAGATAATTGCCACTATAATTACGCTTTGCTAGGTATAGGACTTACTGAAAACTGAAGAAAATATACCTAAGGTCAATTAAAAAGAATAACATTGCTAACCTCATTGTATGGTGTATCTTGCATTCCAGAGTCTTCTTTCATTGCTCTTTCTTCTTTAATATTTGGTGTAATATTGAGGAAAGCTGGCCATCCCATAGAAAATAAGCCTTTTCAAACAGAAGAAAAAGTCCCATCAATGCTTCAGTATCAATTGTTTAATAGTGCAAAATGCGAAAACATTACATATGATAGTTTGTTACAAATACTATCCATATTATTAAGCCTCTTGTAAACATTGTAGGTAGTTATAATTTTATAATTCTGGTAAAAAAGATCTTGTCTAAGGACATATTTTGAGACTTCGAATGAAATGGTAAGGGCGATGTATTAAAATATTTATGATTCTGAAATAAGTAGTGCTCTCAGAGTTCTTATAAAGTTCCTTCTAAATATCTGTCAACAGAATAAAGGACATATAAATATGGAACACATTAATATAGGTCTGTGATTATACATATTAAAAGCATGTATATTAATATCTTGATTCATATGAAGCCATAATTCATTAAAACTTGGCACCAATGTGATTTAAGTTGCAATACCTTCAGTCTACTAGCCTTTCCCAAGCTTATTTTTCAAGGAACACTGATAAGCAAAGTAAGGCCTTGGAAAATCTAGTATGTAACAGAAGCATCACATTGATTACAGTGGCCAATGTCAATGGGCAGTATAGTATATGTTTATGATTGTGGGAATTGATACCAGGAAGAACTGAAAATTCCATTGTTCAAACTGACTGGCATCAACAGGTTTAAGACTGGGCTACTGAAAAGTCTCCTTTCATCAAATATATACAAATGGGGGTTCTTCAAATGTTGTCCAGTCCATAAATGGTCATGGCTAGAACACTCACTTCCTCCAGGGTGAGTTGTTAGTAAGATATTATTATCAGAGAGTTCAGCATCTTCCAGGAACTGACGGGAGGTACAAATCTTTTCCATTTTCCAGTAACCTATGGTAGTGTGAGATGTTATTAGGGTTTGGTTACTTGTATATGTTAATACATGCATGTTTATTTATCTAAGCCAAGATATGGAACAATAATAACTTTCCTAGCTCAAAGAAAATAAAAATAATACACAAATATTTGAAACTTGATTTTTAGGCAAAACGCAAGGTTTCTACAACATGAAATGTTTTTACTTCTGTTATCTTGCATGGAAAATATTTGAGAAGAGTCAAAGCAGTTTAAAGAATAAATACAAAAATTCATAAATGTCATGCAGGCTGTTAATCATTTCTGCTCACACCTTACTATTTTCTAAATCAATCAAACTTTTTACATGTGCTTATCTTACCCTTTCTCTTCAGATATTCAGCAATAAGGGCAGCTATATGGATGTAGCACATAGCAGCCTGCAAAAAAGACACTGTTAAGTTTTGATGTCAAAGAATTGAAACAAAAGCCAACATTTTCAGAGGATAATATTCTCTTGAATTACATACCTATTACATAGAATTTGACAATTGGACAATGTAAATGGATTTAATGTGCTCTTATTATAGCCAGAAGACTAATATTGCAACAGTGCAAATATAAACGCATGGTTCTATTTGCTTAGTGGATTATTAGGAATTTTGATTGTTATTTCTTATGATAAACAGAGAACATGTAACGTATTAGGTCATATTTTTCTGCAGTCTACATTATCACTAAAGCTGCTAATGAATTTTAGGTCAAGACCATACTCCTGTATAAAGAAAATTTGTGGGATGAGCCTTCATATTTGTTTAATTCTGTGGTAGCAAGACAACTACTGTACACTGAAAATTAATACTGTGCCTGAACTGTCCTTTTTCTGAAATGATTTAAAAATCCCTTGAATTCTTCTACGGGTGAAATGGTTCTCTGTTTTGAAAGCAAACCCACAAATATGCATTTGGGTACAGTTTGTAGAAAATATCCTTCTTTAGGACACAAAGTTGCTTAAATGAGTTCCTCAAATATTCATGCTTGGTTGAAATAGAAAGGTGACTTTGCATTCCTGTTCTTTACGGCTTATTTCAAACCCTTTAAAATACAAAACAATTTATCAGTTTCAGATGAGCTACCTCAGATAAGTCTCCATTTCTTGCATGAATCTTGGCCATGCTCTCCAACCAGGTCCTGCGTAATTCAGGTGTACTTGCATATGAATTTGCCAAACTGTACTGTAAGTCCACAAGCATCTCAGGATCC
Organism: Pareas carinatus; assembly: GCA_032468095.1. Taxonomy (NCBI): domain Eukaryota; kingdom Metazoa; phylum Chordata; class Lepidosauria; order Squamata; family Pareidae; genus Pareas; species Pareas carinatus. The sequence goes on along the minus strand of JANHFO010006643.1, from coordinate 121,613 downwards.
TTCTCATGTTCCTTCATTTGAGCAGTAGCCATTAAAACTGTTCTTATGCGTTTGGTCAAGTCTTTCACTTCCGCTGGGAAGTTATTGTTCTTTGGGAAAGAGAAATAAGGGAATTTGAGTTCACAGAATCTCTATTAGCATATCTTTTTTGAATAAGGTTTATCTTATTCCATGTATTATACCTGATAAATACAACTATTGTATGCATCATAACAATGTCATAATACATTTGTTTGCTGTTTCTCTTGCTATCCATGATCAAATAACTTTCTCTTCTCTTTTTTTCTCACTGTACATTATCTTTTTTTTCAAGGATTTGTGATGGAAATCAAAGGCTTGTCATGTTTGAACATGGTTGCAATAGATATTTCTTTAGAATATAAAATTTGGGATAACAAAGGTCTTGAGAGAGTTATTATAACTCATAACACATACTCCCATCTCACAAAACATATGAGATAGCAACAAAGGAAAATATACTTTGGGATCCACCCAACTTTAGACAGGATCCCCAGTAACATATTTCTTTCCTATGGCTATCCAGCATTCATTATGTTGATAGATAATTAAGGAGCTTCATATAATTCAAAGACGGAGAACTGATTCCTCTAAGTGACACTATAACTCACTATTTGGGAAATATCCATTGTCATAAGAATGCAAAAACAATTACTGTAAGTATAAATAAATAAATTACTTTCATCTGTTTGTCTCCATTAGCAAAATTATTTGTAATTGCCAGAGAATGCTGAAATCGAGAACCTCCAATTCCGGCGTCTGCAATCAACTGGCTTACAGCCTTGATGAGCTAAAGTGATGACAAGAAAACATGAAGACAGATCAACAAATTGATAAACCTGCTTATCAGAAAAACCACCAGAAAAATGTATTCGATGGGCAGCTCAAGTGATTGTTGCCTCAATCTCTGTGCTCCAGGAGAAAACTAGTAACTTGATAGCATTAGATGTTTTCTAGCAGTTTTCCCTTTTTCTCGCATCAATTTTTTAATTCTTATACTTCTCTTTAGTATAAAGAGTAGTGTAGTATAAAATAGGTAGTATAAAAGTAAAATAATAATAAATAAAATCTTTCTGTATTAAGTATGAAAAAATCAAATATTGGTAAGCTAAAAATTTTTCAACAATGAATCAGATAACAGTTTTGCCTGTAGGAGTCTCAATACTAGTTATAAATAGTTATGAGTGAATATATACATTTGGTAGAAAGGAAAATACTTTGTCCTATGATTTGCATTTTCAGACTAATTCTGTATCTTAAGACTGAGGACCTAGAAACTTTAAGATATTTCTATAGTTGAGATAACAAAAGAATATTGAAGAAATTACTATTGCTGTGATTTTTATGGTCATTATTGTAAGTATTACCATTCTGAGCATTGAACAATCTAAAGCAAAATTTAAAGTAAGAATGGAATAAAATAGACAAGAGCATTCTGTAATCTGCAAGTATACTTTGCTCCATCTTCCAATTGTATAAATGTAGTAACAGTATAAAATCATGAGAAATCTCAGGCAAGAATTGCTCCAGGATGTTACCACCGTAATATTTTCTTACCTGCAAATGGGACCTTACTATTGATGTTTGCTTATTAAATTCAAAGTTCTTTCTCATGAAAAAATAAAGCAGAGCAGAGGCTTCCATCTGTGTTGACTGTGATCTGTGATTACAACACTTAAGAATCTCATAGCAAAATGATCCACACAAGTCAGCTTGCCCTTGGAAGAATGCTGATGGAAACTATAAAAAAACATAACAAAAGCATCAATACACTTTTCTCATGTACAATTTTCCATGGTAGAAGTTTTCATCAATCTTACACTTTTATAAACTGGCTACATGGCAAGTAAATTTGTTCTTGCCAAAGGCATACAGCTTTAAAACCAGAATATATAACTTGGAAGGGACCTTATAGAGTAGATCATCTAGTCGAAGTCGCCACTCAGTAGAGAAATCCATTAGACCATCTCTGACCAGTGGCCACCAAAACCTTATTTGAAGACCTCTTTTTAGGGTTTTATACAGTTTGTTCCACCAATTAACACCTCTTATTTCCTCATACTCTTCCCAATTTTCAACTGGAATTTCCTCATTTTTGATTTCAACCGCTTGGTACTACCCTCAGTTTGAACAGAGAACAAATCTAGCCAGCTTTGATAACTTTTTAATTATCGGTAGAACATTACATTATCTCCCCCCCATATTGTAAAACTTGGGTATAGGAATCATGGCTCTGCCCTTTGCTGCAAGTTATCTGTTCAGAAAAGGTCTATTATCGTTCAACAGCAAACTGAGAAGGATGAATGACAAGAAGGGCATCCTACAAATGAGGAGTCATATATAGTCTTACCTTACTCACAAACAACCTCAAAGCAGCAAATACATGTTTGAGAGCTGCTGCAGAATTATTGATTTGTAAAAATAACAGGTAAGTATCAAAGACTTTCTTCATCATCGTATTCTGGCAATCTGACTGTTGCAGTTGTCTCTGGAAAGTAATAAATACATTTCAGATTTCAAAATTTAAACTGTTGGGATCTTTTATTTTCTCCCCTCCTCTCTTTTTTGTTCCTTTTCTTTTTTGTCCAGATATGAGTAGATATTTTTAATATTTTTAATATTAGTCATATTTCTCACAGTTTCTTAGAACAGTTTTGGTTTTGCATCAGACCACCCTTCTCTCTTCTGCCAAAACTTTATTATTATTTTGGTGATGAAGATGATGATGATTATGGTGATTTAGGATCTCTTTTAACCAGCACCACAAGTTATTTCTCTGAGTTTTACAGCACAGTGGGAAAGCACATATTTTGGAGATAGATGGCCTTCGTTTTAATTCTAAGCAAATCCTAAAAAAGTTAAGAAAGTATTTGGTCTACAGTACTGAAAAGCTATGCTATATCTTTCCCAACTTGGATACTAAATAATTCTATAAAAGGGCAACTGATAGCGTGGAATAAGGATATTAGAAACTATAGTAAAACATTTTTGGTAGTGCTAGGCTAAAGAGACCAATGAAGTGACTCAGGACTCTTCACTTCTAAATGTCAAAATACACAACTGAAATTTGTATAGCAATTTATCCTTCTGTCTGTCAAAATTAAGTTTCTGTCTGTATGACTGTCATTCTCCTACGTTTCGAAAATAAATCGATTACTGTATATTTCTTGAAAAATCAGTTACTTAGATATGTGAACAACTGCATTGCTACATATGCTTAGAAAAAGAGAACAGAATAGCCTAGCAAGGAGCAGGTCAGAAGAATAGTAGAAGCATGTTGTAATTAGCCATACAGAGTGGTACGCACTAGTTTAGCTCATAATCATTTTGAAAGCTGCATTCATAAGCTGTCTAAATATATGAAAGATGTCACTTATTGATTCCCAAAAATAATAGGTTAGCATAAATCATAGACTTTGTGACTTTCAGGTAAAAAGATTGAAAAATGTTACCTGATGATGTTGAGTAAAAAGACATAACAGATCGAGTACAGAAAGGCAAACTTCTGTTGCAATGTTGGCTTCCGTATCTACGTAACTCACAAGATCTGTTTCATTCGAAACACCTACAACCAAATAAATGTCGCAGAAATTTTTTAAAGTTATCTACAAATGACAACAGTCACTGATGAACTATCACCTTTCTTAAATATGCTTCTACAGAAAATTAGACTGAATTTGCTGAAATTGCTACTGGATTTCAATATTTGGTTTCAATATTTCTGGAAGGACTTATTTTTAAGGACTTATTTTAAAAATATGCTCGAAAAAATTATAATATATTTTCAAGATGAAATGCACTGATCATTCTTCACATTAATTTTTTTAAAATTATTTTTGTATAGCAGTTTGAATCCTTCCTGTTTACTTTTTGGCTTTGGTTTTGGACAGATATTTCACCTCCATCTCCCTTCTTCAAAACGATCAGTTTAGAGGTCTTTGAAAAATATAACATTAATTTGAGGAATAAAAGTAGATTTTGCAATAGTGCACTCACCTGATACAATTTAATACTTTTGTTGTGGTTGTAAGATTCACATAAAAATGAGATGGTTGGCGATACCAATTGAGCAAATAAAGAAATAAATTTTTCAGGGCTTGTAAGTGTTTTAGGACTGCCAAGTCAGGATACAAATAGCAAATAACTATGTGTGCAGTATCTAAACTCTTTATCAAATTCTAGTTCTGAATAAATTATACACATTAAATACATTAGGATATTTGTTTTTAAAATAATTATCCTATTTATGTTGATTCTATCTTATAAACTTGTCTTTTTAAAAATACATTTTGATGGTAGACAAGAAGGGATTATTTGCAAGGTCATATGACAAAAAACATTCCCCTGAGACCACAATTGCTCAGTTATTACACAAAAAAGTGTACATGTTTATTACAATTTTTGCTACTTTAGCTGGGGTAGAGAATCCATTTATAGCACTGACAGTACAAACCTTTGCATATCTTCTGATTTTTCGACGATATGCAATCATGAAGCCTACTGATTGCTCACATTTGGTGCAGGATTTACATTTCAATTAATTAATGCACATGATTATCAATAAATAATAGGATTCTAATTAATCATCCTCATTTTTTATCATTTTATAAATTACACATTCTCTTTAAGTATTCATAGTGATATTTTTTTACTAAGTCAATAGAAATAATGTATGGTAATGAGTAAATTACATTAAAGCTATTGCTTTTATGTCTAATTTTTTGTGCTAAAAATGATAGAGTGAAATTGTCTTAATCATAAACAACAGCTGGCTTTCACTCTTAATGTGCCTAAACAACTGAACAAGCATAAATTGCAAGAACATGGATGAGATCATAAAAAGAATATTTATGCATATACAAAAGTATAAAATTCACAAGAATACACAACACAATCTACAAAAACATGAAATAATTTACTGTAGATATTGAGACCTGGCAAATGTTTTCACTGTGTATACATAAAACTGAATAATGAAACAACAAAAATAATAGCTATCATTCTCTTACATTACTTACATAACATTGAATGGGCAATGTTAGTTTATAAAGTACCACAATAGTCCCATTTAAGGTTCACCTTCAAAATCTTCCTTTATACTTACTTGGAATGGAACTATCTATCATCTGCAGGAGTTTATGATTGGAAAGGGCATTTTTTCCACGGATTATTGGTAAAGTTTGGGATCTATGATGCTTGTGAACCTCGCTGCTGGAAGCAGAATGTGTCCTGAAAAATGACAAGACAGTGCCTCAGGCATATCCCCAAACCTTTTCCAAATCTTTAGACAGATTTGTTTTTTAGCTTCTCTGCTGCATCAGTCCCTGACATGAATATTTCCAAGTAAGTATTTTAAACTGATTTAAAGCTTATTACACAATATACAGAGGGTATTATTCTGAGCCTTGTTAAAATGTGATTTAAAAAAATTAGACTAGATAGGAATTGTCCACATGTTAATGGAACAAAGTTCTACAGATCAGTGGTATACCTATCAAAAGTCTTGTAGGTATACCAAGGGGTCTTTTTGAGCAGTAGAGAGCTAACACATGCTGTCTTAGAAGGGGAAAATTCTTTGTACTCTAGGACACTTCTAGATTAGACCCAATGGCAATACTGAAATGATAGTTTGGTATTCTGGGATTCATAGTTATGTACATCTGAAAGCATAAGATAACTAGAAAGGTAGTATAATAAAAGGGTATTTGACACCATGGACTCCAATTAGAAATTTAAAAACGAAGTTTTAGAAAAGTCCTACAGTATTTTGGTGGGGACTCTGAAGGTCACATTTAAGAAAATTGTTATATTTTAATAAAAAATATCATTGGACCGTTAGCATTTAACCTTATAGTTTTTTAAATTAAGAATCTTTCATGCTCTTATAAGGTGGATAGGCAATAACACTACCAGTTGTAGTTTTTTAAGCAAGTAAATAATTGCATGAAAGATTTCAGAAACTATTGCCAATCCAAAATATACTAAGAGATATTAAAATTCTGTTAACATGCAATTTTCTATTCCCATTAAATTAAATGTAGAAAGATTTAAGCGTTTATTCTAGTGATTTTTTTTTTTACAATGGAGTAATGGTGAAAATTGGGCACACTACACTGCAGCTACTATGTCTTTGTTTCAGTAAGACCCGATACTGATGATTATATGAAGAAATTACGATGCATCATTAAAGAACGCTTTCTTCTGCCCATCCCAATGTCTCGCTGCAAAATGAAATCAGTATTTATTCTGAATTGCGGAGCAAGGCAATGCGTTATTTTTCTTCCTACTGCTTTGAATGCATCCATATGCCATGACACAAGAAGATTATACTGGCAACTGTTGTTTTTACATTAACTGTGACTGAGCAAACTAATTTTCTAAGAACTAAATATCACAGTACAAACACAACTGAATAAAAAACTCAGCACTAACATCTGACTTCAACATATCAAAAATGTCTAGCACATGATTTTTACCCTTGATTTTGGACACTTATAAATATATTTAAAATATACATATAAATGTTTTTTTCCACATTTTAGGGGGGAAATACATATTAATAATAACATCCGTATCATCATTAACATTTTCCTGCTACTGAATTCTTCCAGATTCTCTACGGTGTACAACAATGGTATATGTTCTTAGCCTCTATGAGGCCATCATGGCTGTTCTTCATTAACTCTCCCTGTCTTTTGTTAAATCTTACCACTGTGGCAGAAGTCCAGAGGTTTGACAGGATGAACTGAAGCCTTTCAACGTTCCATTGTTCCGGGTGGTCTGAGCAAACTTAACTGCAGCAGCAATTTTCCTGATTAAAGAGAATGAAATTTAAAACTGCATTATAATATCATTTATTACTATAAATATCAGGAAAATTTATCAAAAAAGGTCTCGTATAAATATAATACGGGTATTGTATTTATATCAGAATCATATTCTATTATCAGAAAACAAGTCTCATAGCTAAGGATACTTATGCAAACTTTATAGTAAGATTTTCAAACATTCTATATTATTTATCTCTTTATACTAAACTTCCATTAAAGTCAGTTATGTTTTATACTTGCAGCCTGTTCTTATGCAAAATGTTTATGGGTACTTAGGGAAAGTTCACAAAAAGTGTTTATTTTGGAGCTTTATGATCTAGAATTCATTGAAATTCTTACTCATGCTCATCTAGATTCAATACACACACTAAAGTTTCTTGCAGTTACATATTAAATTTCACTTCCTTCAAATATTTTGCTCTTTGTTTGATGAATAAAACATTACCTTATTATATTTCGTTTTCCTAAGTATCTGAAATTCTGAAGGCAAACTCTAAAAGATAAAAAACATGGAGCAATCTCAAATGGTTTTCTTTTACAGCATTACTTCATTTCACTTACAAAATATCACAGCTAGAGTTTGGCAAAATCCTGATGAGAATTCCATTAGTAAAATTATTCAGGTAAATAACTGTATTCGTGCTGGTTTCATGTAGGAACTGTTCTTTCCACACTTGCTACAAAAGCAAAACTTCACCATCATACCGTACTTAGCAGACAGATGTTTGCTTTGTGTTCATTTAAATGTGTTATAAATAATTTGTAGATTTCCCAAGCAATGAAAAGAAAGGCCTTCCCAAACTCCAAGTATGTGTTTTTTATTAAAATGTTCTTATAATATCAAAAGCAGTTGCATGAAAACTGTCCAATGGCAATAGTAGAGCTATAGACTACTATCTGGAATGGGCTTGAGCGAGGTTGTTACTCATTTTCTACAGTTTCTTTTTTCCACAAGTCACTTCTGTGACTCAGACCTTCCATTTTCTTAGCAGTGAACTAACAACTGTTTATGTAGTGCTATTACTGTTACAATGAAGTTAGATAGTGACTGTGTTGTCAATGAGTTCTTTTCTTTTATTCATTATTTATTTAGTGCACTTATATACTACCCCTCTTGCCTGGGGGCAGGTCTAGACAGCTTACAATCATGAAACCCAATAAAAACAGTGAAAATGATAAATAGTAACATTAATTTAGCTTAAAATTGACAAAGATGGGAAGCATCATATATGTGGTGGGGAGGCAGGTCTTACCTTAGTCTATTAATCATTTCCTTAGAATAATGTAGGCCCCTTAGGGTCCAGGAGAATATATAACACTTGGGAAAATTCTGCATTGCCTACAGAGACAGTTTATATCTCACACTGGATAGGATGGCGAAAAGCTTTTTTAATCAACATGGATCAAGTGGTGGAAAGCAGAAATAGTCCTTTTTTTCTATACAAGGCTAATGTTTCCTAATCATTTTATAAAGAGGCAAATGAGTATGGTAACGTTTTTTCATATATAATTACCTGGCCCTACATATGATGACAATAATATGCAAAGTTGTGTTAAGAGAAGAAACGGACAAAGAAGCTATGCTTGTTTACACAGAAGAAAACACAGTTGGATAGAATTCACTTTTAGGTTACTATACACAGTTTTGTCATTTAAGAAACAGAGAAAACTTTCTTCAACTCCAATTATATCTGCAACCCAGTACAATTCTATCAGGGTTAACAATAACAGCAATTAACATGAGGCTGATATAAAGAGAATTGTAGCCCCAAAATGTCTAAATCATGTTTCTCATTCAGAGATGTCAAGACTGAAACCACTGGTCTAGAAACAGCTTATCTTAGAGAAACAGAAATACAATCCAGAATCTTTTATAGTACAGGAATCAATATCATGATGGTTTGTTGGCATTGTGGCATCCATGATATCCATAGACAGTCTGACTTTACACAGACACAGATGGACTCAGACCCACAGATCCAGACCGACAGAAACAGACACATAGGCACATACACAGGCACACAGATGCAAACATACACACAGAAACATACACACACAGTTATGTAAGTTAGTTATTCAACTCCCATCAATCAAAGCTTGCAGAAACTTGCCATGAGATTATGAAATATTGATAGATTTCATGACTACATGAAAATGGATGCTTTAAAAATGAAAAGGAATGGGGAAAGAAAAGTACTCTAAGATATAAATTTTCTACATTATTTACTAAGACAAATAAGCACATTTTTTCATTCAAGTTACAATAGACTGAAGACAAGAAATATTAGCTATGATTATTCTGGACTATACATTGTGTTTTTTTCTTTTATTCATTACTAAATAAATAAAGAAAAATCATTAACATTTCATAATTTAAATCCACATGAGATCAACATTCATGGAAGATTGGAGAGATTGCTAGGCTGCATAACTTTAGATGGGATATGCATTTATTTTGAAAGACTTATACAAATATGTAGATTGAAATATATTCTTCAGCATAAACTTTGCCTCTTTGCATTTGTTTCTATTTAATTAATACCAACAACAGCCTTGGAAGAACAAACCTCAGAGTGAGCTTACTCTAAAATGCTGAAAAAATCAGTTATTTCTGTAAATGGTGCCTTCTGCCAGTAGGAGATCAGTGTATCTAGGAAGAGACAACGAAAACCTATAGTTGTATTATTTATTCTCTTACATCAAGTACCCTATCACACACTGCGAATACAATCCATCTTATAAGAGCATCAGATGGAACCCAATGATAATATTTACAGTAACAACAATTGTTATCAATATTGTATGGATCATCAGCATTGTCAGATTTTGAAACATTAAAATCTTAGAACAATCTTGTTGAATCTTTTAAAACAAAATTAGTTTTTATATATGTTTATCAATAAATCAATTTGATATGCAGATACTAAGAAATGATTAGAATAAAGGATTTGAGATTGCTATATTGCCTAGACAACATGAGAGAGGATGGATTCTCTGTGTGCTTCTTATGATCGAAAGACTGATATTGTGGCACTGGAAATATAAAGGGATGGCCCCTTTGACTCATTGGGTTGAGCACCTGGTTACATTTACTACTACGAATGGATTGACTATAAACGTAGATTTTGTATGAACAAAAATAACTAAATGTCCTCAACTTACAACCACAATTGAGCCCAAAATTTATGTTGTTAAGGGAAACACTTGTTAAATGTTTGCCCCAGTTTACGGCTTTTCTTGCCACTGTTGTTAAGTGAATCATTGCAATTCTTAAGTTAGTAATACGGTTGTTAAATGAGTTTGTACTTCTTATTGACTTTGCTTGTCAGAAGGTTGCAAAAGCTGATCACATGACCGCAGGAGACTGAAACTGTCATAAATATGAGTCAGTTGCCGAGCATCTGAATTTTGATCATGTGATCATGGCGATCCTGCAATAGTTGTGAAAAGCGGCCATAAGTCCCTTTTTCAGTGCTGTTGTAACTTTGAATGGTCACTAAATGAATTGTTGTAAGCTGAGAATTACCTGTATAGAATTGATTTAAACAAAATATAGTAGGTTAAACAAGATTGCATCGTTACTTAAAAGTTTTAGAAACATATACCGTATTTTTTGCACCATAGGACGCGCTTTTTCCCCCAAAAAGGGGGGGGAAGTGTCAGCGTCCTATGGAGCGAATACTCACCCCGCTGCTTGGACTGGCACGTTCCTGGCACCCCGCGGGGGGTGGGGAATCGCTCCGCGCGATGCTCCAAAGCCAG
>JANHFO010006643.1:86672-96993 GCA_032468095.1 Pareas carinatus | reverse complement strand
ACATGTTTTAAATGAAATTCTCATAATTGAAAAGTGACATACAAATGCTTATGGCTAAAATGGAGCATTATCAGATGACAAATTGCCGGGATCTAACAGGTTACATTGTACAGCTAGAACATCGAGTAACATCATCTGTAACAAAGTGTATTTAAATGAAGGCATTTCACACATTCACTTAAAGTAACAAAGCAGAAAATAATTGAGCAATGAATCTGGAGCCATGTACATGCATCTCTGATTCATTCATGTTATTATTGATATTATTCCTCAATTCCCCATTTTGTTTATTAAACAAATTAACTAGCTTATAGTTTGAATAAGTGGATAAGAGGCTTAACAGTACCTGAGTATTTAAGCTATTGTAACTATGTATAAGAGATTATATATGGAAATATCTTACTTGACTGCGATCTTCTACACAAACAGATCTAAAAGTCCAATTTTCAGGCAACAGTTGAAACCTATATTACTTTTTTGTAAGTAGCAATCAAAGTACTATATGTAATTTTGATTAAAAAATGCTGAAACAGAAAACACTCATGTATTTAATTTTCATTGTTAATCTTATCTTTACTCTCTATTCAGTGTCCCCATTTAATTTGAATCTGTCACCCCATGGTTTAAAATTATTGCCTCTTGTCGTAACTATTTGTAATTATCAATAAGCCAGAGGACACAGAATGTTACTGGGACAATAAATGTAGGTCTATCAATCATAAAGAAAGAAATTCAATGCATGCCATCCATTGCAAATTCTATCTGTTTATCCAGATGTATAAATGATAGCCGAAATCCCCTTTTCCCTATCATAATTCTAGTATCCCTGTACAAATGCAAAATCTGCTTTAAAAAATGGGAGTTGTTCAGGACCAAAGTTTGAAGTATAAAAATGGTTGCATTATAATTTTGACATCAAAGTTTGTATAAATTGAAATAATCTCAATGATTGTTAAAATCTATTTTAAATGTGTTGTAATTAAATACAACTCTGAAAAGGTGGCTATCAATAACTTTCCATTTTAACATCACACCCAATGATAATTAATTACAGTAATTTAAAAATATTGATGAGTTTATTTTTTAATCTGATTTGGCAAAAGAAAGACATTATCTTAATTTGCTTTGTGTTTTCCCCTCCTTGAAATCAACAACTTTAATTTGTTTCTTTCACTACACAAAATATGCCAAATATTTTAGTAGCTTCTGAGGACTAGTTCAAAGGGCATTCTTACTGGTACTACATACAAGGATATTCTTTTAAAGTATTTATAACTAATCTTAATAGACATTCATTCAGTACAAAGAAGCATTTAGGGTGAAAACTGAATGGAAAGAAACAGAACAAGCAGTGCCAATTCACAAATATGTGCAAAATGTCATGCTGGAAGATTAAAAATGTTCCACATACCATGAACAGGTACAAAACCACTGCAATTTAGACAATAAAAAAAATTCTTGAGAAAATAATAAAAAGGCTAAAAAATATTATGCACAAGCTATTTGAAAGCACACAGAAAAATTTCCAAGAATGCTCTTTTCATTAGAAACTACCGTTGACATTCACTAGCAATCATATTGTCTTATGTAAACTCTTGTAAGGGAATCAGCTGATAAATTACCACGGGTAGTTAATAGTGGCAGTTAACACATAGTACTTTCCCAAGATGGCATTAAAAGTAAACCCTGGGATAAACCTGAAATTTTATAAAAATGATGAGGGAATAGGTTTAATATTCTTACCTTTATATAAGATTGAATATAGTGATCTAATTTTTCTTCATGGAACTTGGCCACAATATCAGTAAAGACCCTGTAAATTAAAAAGATTTATCATATAATGTGATAAAGAAGATGACAGTTTCATTTAACAAATAATACAACCAAAGTAATCAAGTCTATTTAATTTAGTAATTATTATTTGTTTTTTTTTAAAGTGGCCCTGTTTTACAGTCTAAATGAACGGAGTGTTTCCAAATAATGTGTAAGAGCGTTGGGTTCTAGGGACTTGTTTTCCTTTCTTGTGTGTTGGATTATGCATTGTACATGTTATTCTCTAGCCAGAGTAATCTAATGGTTAAACTTCAAGTGCAGGAGTGGGAAATTCGGATTAGGAATTCTAATTCTGATTTAGGCATAAAATCTTGCTGGGTTTCTTTGTCCCAGTCACTCTCCCTTACTCCTAGAAAAAATAAACCAGTTCTAAAAAAATGCTTTGAAGAAAACTCCACATATTGCCCAGGGAAGTGCCAGGAGAAAAGATTCACTTAAAGGTCCATAAATGCGCGTGCACACACTCACTCACTCTCTCTCTCTCTCTCTCACACACACAAACACACTGACAAAGGCTACTTTGCTGCTCCAAACAGATTTCTATAAAATTCTAGGATCAACTTTTCTTAATCAAATGTAAGTGATCTTGAAGTTACTGAAGACAAAAGAGAAGTCCATAATCCTAATCTACAGAAACCATTTCAAGCTTCAAAATCCATTCTAAAAATATTTGTCCTTTTTCAAAAACAAACTTGCCACCTCTCCGAACCTAAAACTTGATTGGTTGGAGTATTCTGAAACTCAAATAAATGAATGACAAAGAGGTCTGTTATATGGAAGATGTTTTTAAAACTGCTTGTCATATTCTGACCAAATCTTTTCCTACACATGATTTTTGTATATGATTTTAATCATTATACAAGCCTAGGAGTATTACCTAAACAGTTGGATGTTCTTTTTGAAGCAAACATTTATTTTTACAGTTAAGATGGTTTGGCCACAACTTAACAGATTTCAATAACTGCTTCATAAGGCAAAGTAAATGATACCAAACAGAAAGTAGAACAACAAATACCTGGTCACAGCAGCTGTTAACTCATCTTCTTTGTTTTGTATGAGAACCCAGAACAACTGGTTCAGAATCACAGGAAGAAAATTCACGATGACATGGATCTTCTCGATTTTAAGTAAATTCTGATTAAGAAATCAAGCATGTACAGAGAATTATGTACATTTCCATGAATGTTATAAACTCATTTAAATCAGAGTACCCCAGGTGGCAGCACTAAGCCAGCCTAGGCAGGCTTGCTAAAGCTAAGTAGGCTGGAGATAGTAAGATCTGAACTAAGACCACCAAGGAATTCCAGGGGATTAGACTAGCTGGGGAATCTGAGAAGAAAATAAAGGGAATGACAAACCATTTCCATTTTGTTATGATAAAAATTACGTAGATATGTCAATCGTGAGTGAAGTCTAACTCTGGAATGAGAAATGGCTTTTTCTAATTTAAAAGTCCATACTGTCAATAATGAACATAGATATATGGGACTCAGTAAATAATTTTTACATGCTGGATTTTGGATTAATATTTATTTTAATGTTCAGTTATTTTTTTTTCCAGCTACTCTGCACTCTACTCTGCAATGTATAATTTAGCATTATGCTAACAAATGCACACAGTTCAAAAGGAAAATTAAAATATATAATATTCATCCATTAACACAATCAATATCTACCTGATTTCTTATTTAACGTACCTTACAGGAGATGATAAAACTTGAGGTAGGTGGCTGGGAGAAATCCCTATTTCTTTTCTGGCACTGCAGGAAAAATCTATTCAGATATGGATCCTATAGCAAATGTATATAAAAATAGTGTAGTATCAACAAAAATGGCATGCACATTCTAAAAAATAAATGATAATAAGTAGATAATATTAAAAGCAAAGTCAGTCCCCTAAGAGACATATGTCAGTAATTCCTTAAAATACATATTTCTTCTTTTGATACAATCTAAGCCACATTTATTGTAGGAACTGTACCCATGACTCTTCAATTTGTGAATTAAATAAAAATGCTTTATTTTCTAAAAACATGATCAAAATCTTACAAAATTGCAAAATCTTACACAAGCGATTGCTATCAAATGAAGTTTAAGAACAACAAATTATGAAAATTATGAAAGTCAATAACACTCCCTGCACTTTGATAATATAATTTTAATTATTATTAAATAATGGCAATGTTTTTTTTAAAATAGAGGAACTATGCCATTGCATGAAATTGTACAAGGGCATATAAGAAAGGTTGTTGACCTTTAGGCTTCAATACTTTGCAAGGTTACTGGAACCTGTTTGTTTAAAAAAAATATCAAATTTTATGAAATATGTTTGAGTATGAGCTATATAACTATTATATTAAAATTTGATAGGTTGCAGTTATCTGCATGAAGCTCTTGCAACTTGTTATTTCTATATTTTGTTATAATTGTAATATATGAAGTTGTGTTCAAAAAGTATCAACTCGTAATTTTTCTTGTGTAAACAAATGAAGTACGGGAAGTGTCCTTTGGTGGATATGTGTAGGGAACATTCATGCACATGCACCATTTTTTTCTCACCCACAGAAAGTGTCAGTCGCTGGCAGTTGACCTATGAGTGAGCACCTGTCGGATTTGGCGGCTTTATCATGATAATGCACCTGCCCATTCTTCACATCTGATTTAGACTTTCTTGGTCAAATACAGCATTTCCATGGTTTGTCAGGTTCCTTGACATGGCTTCATGTGATTTTTAGCTATTATCCAAGTTGAAAATGCTGCTGAAAGGGACCCAATTTGAATCAAGAGAAGACATACGGAATGGGACAAATCAACGGGACAAATGAACGCCATTCCAAAACATGCGTTTCAAAAGTGCTTTCAACAACGGCAGGACCGCTGAGACAAGTGTGTGCATTACCAAGAGGTCTACTTTCAAGAAGATTAGGGTAAATGTATTTTCTATGAATGTATTTTTGCCGACCAAAGGTTTGATACTTTTTGAATACACCTCATATAGCTCCAGAAATATAGCCATGAATTGCTTGTTATTTTATTTATATTTATTTATATTCTAATGATTATTTTTGTTGAAAAAGTATAAATTACATTTGAATTTGTTGTTAAGTGTTGTTTTGAAAATTTAACATAATTTTTCCTAAAAAATTCTGTAAGTAGCACATTGTCCGTAGTTTTCTATTTCAGAATAGCTGACGGTAGAAGCAAAAATATTTTATTTCCTTGGAATCCAAATAAAAAATTCTGCACGGATATCACACACAGATATCGCTTTACACTATTTGTTTTCACTTTGCATTTTCTTCACTTCTGATTGTTTTCTTTAATATAGACAATGTTTACCTGAGTGTAAACAGTAGATACCATATACAGTGACACTTTGAACAGTGGTTTTCCTCCATCCACCCACTTAATATCACTTCCACTCTGCTGTGAAAAAAAAAATGAAACACTCAAGTTAGTGGAAGTGTCATTAGCACCTTCATTTATAGGTTGTTTTAATTGCTGTTTTTCTTGATTTTTTTCCCTCTCTCTCTGTGTGTACTGTATATAGCAGAATATATTTTATTTATTCGGTGTGAATTCCACATATATTTGTATATGGGTTCAAAAGAGGCAGTCATCATTAAATAGCTTCATTTTTCAAAAATTCTGTTCAGTGAGAAACCTTCTTTTTGTTGGCCTCTTCTATCAAATCACAGTCAAAGAACATATAATGAGATCAAATGCTTCTGCAGAATGTGAAAAAAACAGTGAAGATTTATGGATAATAATGATATCAATGTCTCCCTCCCTGATTCTATCTTGAAAGTCAAATTGCTCGATTCACTTTAAATAACAAGCCCTACACCTGTTGTATGCAGCACAGATTTGAAGGGGCAATCGGCAGCCTATGTGCCTAATTCACAAAGTACCAAATTGAAATGAACAAACAATAGTCCATCACAAAATTACAGAGATGTATCGGTTATAAAATCAAAGTCGTATACAAATAGGTGTCTTCACAATGCCAGTTCTTGTCCATAGCTCTGGGGAATCCAGAGTGAGATGGAGCCCACCAAGTGGCTTGCTGGATTGCTTATTGTCACCAGGTTGGTAGGGATGGGGTTATTGTTTTTGCTCTCTTTATATTGGGTTTTTCAGTGACACCTACAATTACTAAAAGTGAGTGGATGGTCATATAAATTCTCTAAAACAAACAAACAAATAAACAAACATTGCAAAATATGAAAGAAAAATCAAGTAATCCAAACTGCAAGAAAAAGGAAGGTATTTTCGTCTAAAATTAAAAACACTCAGGACAGTCTATTATAAGAAGATGATGTATGCATCAATGCATTTATTTGTTTATTTATTTATCAACAGATATATTTTTTTTGGCTCGGTTCCAGTCAAAGAACTCAAATAAGCAAGGATTCAGATATGCACCGCATCCTATGGATGGCATGGTATGTATGTGATAGAGCTTGAGGATAATTTTATACATGACACTTAATATCATTAACATTAAACTATGACTGCTTTACAAGGAACAAAACAAAGAAGAAGTAAAACATAATACCTTTCCAATTGAAGGATCCTGAAGATTTAAATAAGACGGAGGTAGAATGGTTGCCACTGGTATGCTATGTTCTCGAGATATTAGCTGATCATCTTTCAGCAAAGGCAGCCAAGCATATCCCACTGTATCAAAAATAGATACCAGCATTAAGACATTTTGATTTTTTTAAATATAAAGAAATAACAGCTACCAGAAAACAGATATTATCTCAAATTCTTGACCTGAATCAGGGAAAGAAAGCATACAGAAATAATACAGTGAGTATTTGAGCAAAAATCAAGTATAGGTACCTGAGGTTTCCAGGGCCTCTTTCTTTTTGGTATTAGCTTTTGCATTTATGTCACAGGTAACATGATAAAATGAAAACAGAATATGATGTTTCTTATGAAGTTGTGTTGGCAGCTCAATTTTTATCTGAAATGTAAAACATTACATCCATCTTAAGTGTTAACTGAATGAAAGCAAAGTGAAGGCAGTGGGGTCTAATTTTTATCTTAGACTACTATTCCTTACCTGATGTTAACGCCCAAGAAGATCAAAAGGAATTAATTACAGATAACATATCAGGATTACCCATGGCAGTATATTACTAAGATCAGGTTAGGAGGAGGAGCTTCCCCTCTATGTAATATGCTTACCTGGGCTTCAAGAAAAGCACCAATCATCATCACAGGTTTGAGGGGTGTCTATAGTCATACAAGAGACTCTGGTGGCTTTCAGAGACACTGCTCTAAAGCAAGATCCTGTATATTAAACTGATTTCTTGATAGCAAACTGAATTGCTGTTCTGAAGCAACCTTAATGCTGTGGAATATCTAGACCTGTTGTCTTTGAGCATGTGGCTCTGGAAATCATGGCCTTTAAGGCAACCATGGACTTGACCTAAGTCATTGCAGTAATTGCAACTTCACATATTTTTTGTCTTTGGGCAATAACAATGCCAAATGCCTATGGGGATCAACCTCTGAAACTGCTTCCCATCAGAGGAAGACAGGATCTTTTCGAAAAGCCTATCCCATGGAGGGAGCCTGGAAGTTTCATATGGAGTTTGGGATTGTTCTTGAGTCTCTGATGCATAGTATGAGAGGTCTTGTTCACCACTTGGAATGAGAGGGAATAGTAGTTATAGTTTCACTTTGCCTGTAAATCCTGTGATGCAGACTCTAGAGCACTACTTGAAAAAATAGCACTTGTACTACCAAACACATCTAAGAACCTTTATTAAGGACTACCTCATGGTGAAAACAGTGACAAAGCATAAACATTGTTCTGCTCATAACATGCCTACAGATAATTAGCTGGTAGACTTGTTTAGGGTGGCTCAGATCCACATGGGTAGATAAATTCCAGAAGATCACTGAAATAAGTATTCAAGGCATGTGGTGAATAAAGTTACTTGTATTTGGACTATGGATGTGCAGAGCCTTTGGTATAATCTGAAGTAAAATCTTCTAGAATATCTGGAAAGATTTGAACCTCCTGGTCTTTAGGAAATGGATAGAATCTTTATAACTGTAAGCTCAGTTACCTATATACTAGGCTTATAACCTTCCTAACAGGTTAATACTGCCTAGGAGGTGAAGTATGGTGACTACTGGCAATGGTCAATTGTTCCTTGAGCAAGTATGTGATGGGAATCAGCCTTAGTGATCCACATCATTCTGTACTTGGATATATCTGTCCAGTTTTCAATCTCATCTTTTAGATTCAGGCCTGGGAATAGTACTGAATCTTCAAAATGGTGATGGTATACTTGCCTACTTTGATCTAGTAGCAGCTGTTGATAATATTACATTATCCTTCTGATTTAGGGATATAGGAATAGAAAGACATGGTGTTGCAATGCTTCTTTTCCTTCTTCTAAGGTGGTCCATTCACCTTGGTAGATGGCGGGAAAGACCAAGTCCTTGGCAACTGGCTGTCAGAGTTACATAGAACTCTACCTTCTTCCTACTTCTATTTAACATTTATATGAAATCATTGAATTCAATCCAAGACTGAGCTACTCTGCCTTTTAGGTCCTTCCATAATTAGAGCCCTTACATCTTGTGTCCCTCATCAGGAACTAGTGCAGAGTTTGGGAAACCACTAGATTATTAACTCCTTCTTGAGGAGCAGGTGGTAGTTGTGACAAAGAACGTGTTTGTACAAATTAATCTAATGTTCCAATTGTTCCCACTCCTGAGATTTGATGATTCTGTTCACAGTAGCTTGTGCCCTAGTCCCCCTTGTTCGGATAACTGTAGTGTATTCAACATGAAGCTGCAATTTGTCCAGAAGATAGTATCTATTGGCATGCCCATATTATACCATTTCATCTAAAAAGTCAGTATGAAAATTTGAGAAAATGAGTGGCACTCTTCTATTACAGGCCCATTATGTATAAGAGTCAGTTGGTCTGATGGTTAAGGCACTAGGATAGAAAGTAGAAGACTGTGAGTTCAAGTCTCACCTTAGCCATGAAAGGCAGCTGAGGAGGAACATGTGTTGGATATTTTTGCCACTTGGAGTTATTTGTAAAATACAAACAAATAATAAAATAAAAGTCCCTTGTAGCAGACAGTAATATTATTTGTGTGATTACCTGTGTCTTATTAAACTGTTTTTCCTATCAACAGATTTGGCATGGTCTGAATCCCTTCTATCACATAATGCCTTCTGATGTAGCATGGGAAGGATGCCTTCTGCCATGACAGTTGCCCTATAGAATATCTTAGCTCCCAAAGGCGATGACTCCTACCATGCTGGCTTTTTGAAAGCAACCGAAGACCTGGTTGTTCCCATGAGTATTAGGTCCGGGTGTTGAGTTATTCTGCTCTGAGAGTTGCTTTTAAGAGATATTATGCTTTGAAGTGATTGTTCTCAGTTGCAAACAATTAAGACAACACTAAAGTCCTTGACAGCCTACTTTTTTTAAAAAGTATCTTTGATATACTGGTCTATTACAACAGCATGCATAAAGTCACAAAGAAGAAGACTGACCTCATCGTAGAAATCAGGGTTTTGTGAATGATGTAGCACAGTTGTATAAGCTGCTGATGTAAATAATGGTCCACCAGGCTTCCCATAGATACACTGTTTAAAGAGACATTGCTTTAGGTTTTGTGAACTTTATTAGAAATAACTGATTTGAAGTCATATCTTAGAAGACTTTTTCAGCCTCATAGCATGGCAGAACCTTTGAGCCCAAAACATAATTTTTTTAAAAAAGTCTGAAATCTCATGAGATTTCATGTGGTGAATGACCCCTCCCCCCAAAAAAATCTGACAAGCAAACTCAAGATTTTAGAGTATTGTTTTTAAAAATAATTGAGCAAATTTTTGCAGGCTATTGTATAAAACTACATGATAGTACACAAAGCATGAAAAAACAAGTATACATGGCATTTTTTAAAATAGACATCAAGAGGGGAATAGATGACATCAGAAGTCAATATGATAAAAATCAAACTCATAAAATTACTTTATTTCTTAATTTTACTTGTTAAATAACTATTATTAATACCTTGATTTAGTAGTTTTTAGCAACAGCCTCCATCTACTGACCCCACCAAAAGAAAAAGACATATATATATACATATATTTGAAAAAAAGGAGACATTTGCCTCCTCCCATAAAAGGGGCCATACTAGGGGTTGTAACATAATTTAAAATATACTGTCTCCCTAGCAAAAAGCTGACAGGAAGAGGACTCCTGGCATAGTGTAAAATTTCATTCACACATGAAATGCAGAATGCCTGAATTCAGCATTTCTCCCGCTGATCAGGAGATGAATACAATTCTTGAACATGATGTTCACCTGAGCTATGAAAGAACGTTGATAGAAATTTATCAAGAATTTTCCATTTCATCATCTATATATATAAAAAATTAGGCGCGTTTGTGTCTGGTAAGTAATCCTGGAAAGTACTGAACCGATTGGGTTCAGA
>JANHFO010006643.1:4225-20340 GCA_032468095.1 Pareas carinatus | reverse complement strand
ATTGCAAGTTTTCACATCAACTCTGTGTTCAGATACATTAAGTTCACTCAGGAAGATGTTAAGGAAAACAGTCTGGCCTTCCTGGACTGTGCAGGATATATATTAAGGAAGACAGGAGCTTTAACACTGAAGTTGTTAACAGAAAATGCCCAAACAGATTTGATTCTCACCACCTACTGGAGCTCAAAATTAGAGTGGTCAGAACCCTACACCATTGGGCTGAAAGTTTGCCTACCAGAAAAGATGGAAAAGAAAAAGGATTAAAACATGACAAGGAAGCCCTCAGAATATGCAGCTATACCAATTGGACCTTCATCAAATCCCCACAAAGCAGAAGCTCCTCCATAATAGACAAAGAAGAGAACAACAAGTAAAGCAATGTTGTCATTCCATATGTTGTAGAAATATCTGAAAAGCTCAGGATGATTTTCAACCAACACAAAATACATACACACTTTAAACCCAAAAATACACTAAGGCAGAAGCTTGTCCACTCCAAGCAAAACACAAACTGAGCAATGTGATATATGCAGCACTATTCAGAAACACATGTACAGGTCTTTACATTGGAGAAACAGAACAACCATTTCAGAAACACATCCATCAGGACAAGGTTTAGTAGTCCATCTGCATTGAAAGACAAAGATTGCTCCTTTGAAGACCGTAAAGTCCACATTCTGAACAGAGAGGATAGCTGGTTTGAAAGTTGAGTCAAATAGGCTAAGAGTGAATAGCCCTCTCTCAACAGAGGGGAAGGGATGACATCGTGTATCTCCTGTTTACAACTCAGTCCTTTCAGGCATTCCAAAAACATTCCACACTCATTTGCACTGAGGACACAGATAAACCTCCAAGTAACCTCAACAACTCTCAAAAAGAGTGCTAATGGCCAGATGACTGCAAGGGATATAAATCCTTCCATCCTCCACCATTCAGTCAGAAGTGAACAAGCTTCTTGAGTGAGAAGTGAAACAAAGTCCAATTATCTTTTGAAAAATCACTTTTGGGACAACCATGACCTGAATGACTAAGAATCTCCATAGACATAAAAGCAGGATGTTTAATAGAACCTGTTCTTCTTCAAGGAATGGCTTTTTTCAGAAGCAAGACTTGTTCTGTTATTTTTTCTGTGATTTTAAATTTATTTAATTTGTACATGTAATACATTTAAGAAGAAAGTATCTAAAGATTTCTTCCTACATCATTAACTATAAACCATGTAAAAATGGGTAAAACTGAGCTCCAATAAAATCTGGACATGGCAGCAGCAAATTTATAGTAATAGCAATAGCAGTTAGACTTACATACTGCTCCATAGTGTTTTACAGCACACTCTGAGTAGTTTACAATGTCAGCATATTGTCCCCAATATGTTCTCATTTTACAGACTTTGGAAGCATGGAAGGCTGAATCAATCATGAGTCAGTCAGGATTGAACTCGAAACTGTGGGCAAAGTTAGCCTGAAATGCTGCATTCTTTGCTTCTATTTAGTAGTCATCTGGATTTTTGGTAGTCTTATTAGGCAGGAAGGCTTCCAGGAGATTTAAATTAAGTGGATCTGCTTTTAAAAAGTATAATCTGCATTGCTAGTCTTTTGCCAACTCACTGTGTGCACATATATCAATCTGTTTTTGCATCTTGTAATTGGCTATCAGAAAGGGCTATTCAAAGATCCATCCAGTCAATAATGTTCCAGTCTCTCAATAAAATTACTAGAAGATTGTAACAGTTATATCCCTACCAATTCTTTCTTTGGAATAAGGTTAAGAAGAATTATGAGTTCATAAATACACTGAGGTTAATATTCCAAAAGTGCCTCAAGTTAACAAGACTTGGTTCTACTGCAGCTGCCATTTCTCTTATGAATTAATTGTGCCTTAATATAATAGATAAATTTAATCATTAGCTTCATGGTTTGTCAAGATATGTGAATTCAGACACTTATAATTTATTCAACAAACAAGTAGAGCATGGTTAATGGCTATGGGTAGCCATGTAAAAAAGAGGATATGATAACAATCTGGTTCAAATGTGATATTCACCCTCTTGGAGTCACCAATAATTATAAAAGTATTTGGGAGGATAGGAAGGAGTTAGATATATACCTTGTTATATTCTGGGTGGTATCTTCCCGACTTATGGAACATTTGGCAGCTCAACCTTACATGTGGCTTAAATCAAGAAGAGCAGAGTCTCACTCCAAAAGAGTATATATTTAGTTATTCAGTCTGCCTTTGAAGTTTCTTTGGCTTAAATAGACATTTTTAAAACCTTTCAGATACTGATAATCTCCTTACAATAGTATGTGGCAACATTTCCCTGGAATGTTGGCACTCCATTAATTACATGATTTATGTAACAGTACCAGTAGTATGTTTTAACTATCTCATTAGCAGCCTGATACATGCTGAAAATATGTCCGTCTTTCCTTCTGTTGGTCTTTCTTTTCTCTTTTCGCCCCCATCCACAAACTAGTAATGCTCTGAGAGAATGCCATGAAAATGTAAATCCAGAGCATTCCTATCCATCAGAAGCCTAATTTCACATTATAAATTTAGTGGTGAGATTTGACATCTTAAGACAATGTTGGTTTGACTTGATTGTATAAATACTAGTACTTTTAGTTATAGGCAATGTAATTGCAAGAAATCTACTAGGAAATTTGGGGTTATATATTTTCATTTAATTTTTTTATCCTTCTTTACAAAAAGAATCCTTTATTTGATGATTATCCCAGTTCAAGTCCCATAAGAAAATCCCTAAGAAAGAAGATTGGGAGGCAACCAACAAGAACTTCATTAAGCCTTTCCTACTCTGGTGTGTTATTTTATCTCTGGACTGAAATTACAATAAATTTGCAATTATACATATAATGTAACACTTTGTTACTTTGTGCTAAGCTTTTGTATTCTCCACATAAAGCTAGGCAATGGACATTCCCATGCTCATGAATTCAGAAAACAAAAATTTTCTACTTTTATGTCTACTTTTGACAGAAAAATATAATTTTAGGTCAGAATGTAAAATATTGTATCATGGAAGAATCTCTACATAGAGCTGATTGGAAGGGAGGATGCAGAACATGGGAAAATATTGGCTACCCAGCTGATACTTCCCCCTTTCCCTGAGAAGGGAGAATTCAGAGTAGTTCTTATCACTTGGAGAAAATGTATATTTGTAAATTGCTGTTCTTCACTTTATGAATAGTAAGCTTCATATCAAAATAGTGTCCTGGAAGGAATTTTCCCACCCTGAGAAAATGTTCTTTAGAGGCAATATTCATTTTGCTCTGCTTTAGGCCCCAGTGTAGTATAGCAAGAAGAAACACAGCTGCACTGAGCAACCTCTAGAAAAATATATATATTAAAGGCTAATATGATTGTATATGAGACTGATGAGTGTGCAAGCCATTAAAAATAGATATAATTTTATTTGTAAACAAATGTTCAATTTTGATCAAAATATAAAGTGTTGCTCTCTTTATAATTATAAACTGGAATGTAAAACACCAGAAGAAAAATGCTAACTACCAACAATCCTTTGCCAGTTACACTGATTTTATGTAGACTGTTGATCTATTACTTGAACATTCTTTCTTCAGTATTTATGGTTATTATGAGCAACCATGCAAAAATCATAGGGTGGATTCCAATTCCAAATTTAATTTTTACAAATGACTTGAATGAATTTATCTAGATAAATGTTATGACACTATATGAACTTCTGCAATATTCTCAAGAAGTTAAAGCAGCCTGCAAAAGTTCAAATAACTACAATTTTTACCTACCTATAATAATTATCACTTAATACCTGGATTGGCACTATTTTCTCCTTAAAGAGATATATTTATTTATTTGATTGATAGTCTTCTAAAAGTGAATCTCTGGTGAAATAAATAAATACATCTGCATAAGACTTGGAAAATATATATGATCTGTAATTTGTTTTTTCAGGAAGGTGCGTATAGACTCTTTTAGTGATTC
This sequence comes from Pareas carinatus, assembly GCA_032468095.1. Classification (NCBI taxonomy): domain Eukaryota; kingdom Metazoa; phylum Chordata; class Lepidosauria; order Squamata; family Pareidae; genus Pareas; species Pareas carinatus. The sequence goes on along the minus strand of JANHFO010006643.1, from coordinate 16,356 downwards.
TTGAAGCCAGATGTGACATATGTTCAATGCTATAAAATATTTTGACCCAACCTATGGTACTTGAGCTTCCAAAGAAATCAAAGTAGAAAGAACCTACATATAGGAAGGCATGGCTAGAGAGATTTGAGATCCTGACTCTTAAATACAAGGTTCTTATTGATTTCAGGCGGATTTAGGAATTATAGCAAAAACAAGCAAAAAAATACCCCTTCGTATTCCCTTGTATCTGGCATTCTCTGACAAAATGAATGCTGGAAAAATTGCAAAGAGTAAGCATGATTGTAAAACCAGTCTCTAATGTTATATGGAGTTAAATTGTATGCATTGGTTAATGAGCAACATATTGCTATGGTGGAAATATAAACCTAACTCTTACAGGATACAGCATTGTTAGTTTATGATGGCAAATTTCAGGAATACAGTAGGACTCTGGATGAAGTGAGCTTCAGTTTACAAACACTTATCCCTTTTGTTAAACTTATCTGTCATGTCTTGGACTTTACTAAGTGATTAATAATCCTAGCTAGCAACTGTTGCATGAGCCAGAATGGTTGTCTCCAGCCTGGAAAAAGTGTGGGAAAACCGGGACTGGTTAATACTGTTCTTGTTATCTATCTTATAGTAATATTTGTCTAAAACGATTCATTTATCATTCACTTCTTACTCACTTACATCTGACTCATCGCTATATCTCAAAAACCATAAAAGCTACAGTACAGAAAATTCATACATACCCTTGCTTCCCATTTAGGAGCAAACTACAGCAAAAATTTCTCAAAAAAAATATTTTTAAAGGAGTTATTTAACATTTAGTGAAAAGGGGAGAAGCCAACCTGTGCTGGGCCAATCCGAGGAGGCAGTGGAAAGGGGCATCCAGAATTCAAATGCAAAGGCAGTTTCACCCACAGTCATGGCAGAGAGAGGGGCAGCAAGGCAAGGAGCAGCAGGATAGGTAAGTGAGACCCAACTCTCCCTCTCCCTACTCTCCCTCTCTCCTTCTCCCCAAAGTCTGTTCTGGCCTCCATGCTGCCCTTGGAGATTGGTTCGTGGTGCTCGGGGACACTTCTAACTAGGCCCGCAGGCCTGATTAGAAGACTCCCTGAGCCCCACAGATCGATTTCTCGGCACCCGCAGAACTACGGTCGGTCTGTATAAGGGGCTGTGAGCCTAATTAGAAACCTCCCAGAGCTCTGTGGGTGGCCAGAAATCGATCTGAGGTGCTCAGGGAGGCTTCTAATCAGGACCACGGACCTCTCTGAAGACTTCCCTGAGCCCCGCGAATCGATTCCTGACCACCTGCAGAACTCCGGGATGCTTCTAATCAGGCCCACAGCCCGTTCTACAGGCTTTCCGAGCTCTGCGGGTTCTGAAAAATCGATCCTGAATACTAGGCAGGATGGCTTAACACAAATTGCAGGGATGTAACAGCATAAGGAGGCTATTGTTTTTTTATTCCAAACTTCCAAATGGAACCACCAGTTGGCCACTGTTTTGGCAATGACTGCTGGAATATATGCCTATGGTTTAGTTAATTTGAGAGTTTTTGAGAATCCCATGTTCAATCTGTGACAAATTATTTCAAAAGAGCTAATAACAGATAGACCAGTGACTGAGGATATAAAATCCATTACAACTAAGTCAGTCTTTTCCAAACTGGTGACTGTCAAATAAATTAACATATAACTTAAGCTAGTATATGCACAGAACATGCAATATTAGCAGCACTAACAATAGGAATGGTCTATTTTACATTTTATGATATCCCTTATTGGCAGTTTGTTTTAATAATCCAAAAAATATTATTTCTTTTTAATTATTATTCCCTTTGAAAGCTGGTTTTCCTAGAAGAAAAAACAAAACAATGAAATTTGAAGTATGCATCAATATCCTTCCAATAAATAAACATTTCTCTGATGGTCTGTAGACTTCTTGGCTTTCCACACTGCAATCCAATCCCAAGGAAACACAAAGGCTGAAGGAGATTTTTGAGATCAAGAAGCTTTGGGAGTCTGTAGAGCAGTGTTTTTCAAACTTGGCAACGTTAAGATGCGTGAACTTCATGCTGGCTGAGGAATTCTTGAAGTTAAAATCCACACATTTTAAGTTGCCAGATTTGAAAATCACTGATGTAGAATAATGAAAAGCACAATAATGAAAACTATCACAGTGGCCTCTATCATAATGCAACAATAAAGTAGAATAAAGATTATCTCTAAAACAAATTTTATAAATAACATGGTTTTTTTTAACAAAACTTCCTTAGCAGAAAACAATCCCTTTGGGAAACAAAAAGACAGCCCAGTTGGAACAACTTTTTCCACAGAACTTAAAAGCCATTTGGTGGGGCTCAGAGTTGCAGATTGAAAAGGCAGAATTTCTGTGACTGTGTCACAGAACTCATAGAGTGGAGACCAGCTATAACAAATCACCGACCCTGTTGCTGATATCAACAATATTTACTCACATATTTACATGGGACACACAGCATAGATCATAAAATGAAATGAATGCTGACTGTTTGTTGTGAAGAACAGCTTCAGCTCCTGAGCCAGGAATATCCAAAAAGCATTCATGAGTCTCAAATGCAAAGCAAGTTAGTCACTTATTTCTTTAGGTACATCAAGACAAATCAACATGAGACTGTAGTTAAACACCAAATTCTAATAACAACAGCAGAGTACCAATTTAATGACAGCATTTTATGTTTGGCTGCTTTTTTTTTTATCAAGTTCCTGGTTTCACTTCTTTTGCCCTTATTTTTTCATCTTTCTGTTTTATTTGCCTACAGTACCTCTTTATAGCTATTCTCTCTACCATTAGCTCTACTATTAGCTTTTCTTTCTAACATTATCTTTAAATCAGTTGGTGATGTCATCCAGTATCTTTCTCTTTATTGGTCTCTTTCTTAAATACTGCTTTTTTCTGGAATGCTCATACCTATTCCCATTTCTGACACCAGTACCTAAATTACATGATCAACTTCCAGAGGAAACAGCAGTTTATTAACATTGACCCAGAAAAATGTCCAAGTTCCAATGAATGTTGAAATACTGTTTTCATCAATATCACACTCTACCATTTTGTATTCACAGTGTTGTTGATTCCTTGTTATGACCTTTAAAGTCCTCCATGGCTTAGGACCCGGCTATTTACAGGACCGCATTCTGCAAGCAAATACCTCCCACCGACTGCTACGCTCCCACAGAGAGGACCTCTTCAGAGTGCCGTCGGCCAGACAATGCCAGCTGGTGACCCCCAGGGGTAGAGCCTTCTCTGTGGCGGCTCCCACCTTCTGGAACGACCTCCCCCCAGAGATTAACACTATCCCAGACCTCCGTGCTTTCTGCCGTGACATAAAAACTTATCTCTTTATCCAGGCCGGTTTGGCCTAATCACGCATCTTCCTTGCCGAATGTTATTAATTTTAAATATTTTAAATTTTAGTTTTGGTTTTACATTGCGGTTTTTAAATTTAGCCACGGTAATTATATTATTTTAATTTTTTTCTTAAAATATGTTTTTATATCCTAAATGTTTTTTAAATGGCTGCACCACCCTGGATCCCTTTGGGGAGAGGGGCGGTATAAAAATCTAAACAAACAAACAAACAAACAAACAAACAAATAAATAAATAAATATCCTCTGTGCTTTACTTCCTCTTTCCTGGATGTCTCTCTCTGGGATGTATTGGTGAAATCTTTATACACATAAGCTTAAATTTCATTCTATTAACCACCTGATTTTGCAATGTTCATACATCATACTTATTTTCTGAACAGCTCTCATTTAATGGAACCACAGAGATTAAAATGAAGCATTACTAAAACTACAATATCACCAATGATGTGAAAACAACAAGCAGACATATCAAGAACAGACTAATACTATGTATATTTTATTAGTCAACAGTCAACATGAAGTTTTATAATTGGAAAATAGAAGATTACTGTTTCTAGCTAAAAGAACTTACTGTATTTTTCGCACCATAAGGCGCACCAATTTCCACTCATCCGTGGGTGCCAGGAATGCTCCAGTTCAGCTTGCAGGCTGATCTTCGGACTTTGAAACACCCCACGGAGCGATCTCTGCGCACCCGCGGGGTGCTCCGAAGTTCAAAGATCGGCCTGCAAGTCGAATTGGAGGCTTCCCGCGGGGGTGCCGGGAAGCCTCCAGTTCGGCTTGCAGGCTGATCTCCAGACTTTGAAGCACCCAGTGGAGCGATCTCCCATGCTTTTTGGGAGTATTCGCTCCATAAGACGCATATACTTCCCCCCTCTCTTTTTTGGGGGGAAAAAGTGCGTCTTATGGTGCGAAAAATACGGTAATTGGTAGTTTAAATTCAAATACTTTCCTCTCATATCAAAAGTATAATAGGTTTATAGATAGCTGTTCAGTTTAAATAACTACTTATTCACAAAAAAGAAAGCACAGAAGAGAGAGATAACCATATAAGTCAGTTGTACCTGGCCCCTGATGCAAACCTTTATTTTACCAATTTTTGACAAACATGACAAGGCAATTTATACAGTCCAACATAGAAATTTACATTAACCTTTTCATATAATCATTATTATAATATTATTTTAACATCTTTTAATTTTTTTCCTTTTTTTCTGTTCTCCATGTCTTCCTTCTTTGCTTTCTCTTCTTGGTCTTCTTCTTTCTCCCTTCTTCCTTTTTCTTATCTTATTTATCATCTTTATTTTTACCACCAGTCAATTATTTTCATTTCACTTTTACATACATACACTATACTGTCCAAATATCTTAATTTTTCATGTATACTGTATTTTTTTCCTTGTGTTTTTAATATTATCTTTAAGCTTAACATATCACACATTTATATATCTCTCCTAATTTATCTATGTATTCTTAATTTTATATTTACTTCACTTATATGAGTATAGTTTATCTATAATTTCTAATTTGCCCCTTTAATCTCGAGACCTATAGCATGGGTTCTGTCTTTTTACCTTTAACAATATTCTCTTTAAAAGAAAATAAGCATGCCAACTCTTAGTGTTTGGTTTTGGGCTTCAAACATGAAAAACCTTCCCTTTCCCTTTCTTCTTCCTCTTACCTTTTCACTTTCTCTTTTCTTTCCTTTTCTCCTCTCAACTTCCTCTTTCCTCTTTCTAAGCTCTTCTCCTCATATATACTCTACAGTGGTAACATTATTATGTCACCTAGTGATCATCCTTCAGAACACTAATGGTTCACACACCTATTAATCTTTTGATATGACACACAGCATACTTTAAAGTTGGCCCCTAAAAAAGACATAAATTTTGCATCAACATACAGTAGACCAAGCAAGCTTCAGTATTTCAGTTCTTAATAATTGATATTAAGGTAGACATTTTTAAACAAAGAATCAATGATACATTATAACACAAAATAGACTTCTTATTTCTAAATAATCATATCTGTAAACAACCTATGTCAAAGGTTTATTAATGTTTATGTTATAGAATAAGTGTGACTGACAAGGAAGACATTGTAGATGCACTTCCCTCCAATATTACCTGTTTGGGGATGTACAAGAGACATGTCAGTCACCATTTCCATTGGCTAATCAAGAAAGGAGAATTTGGGGTCAGATCTAAACAGGCAAGGCAGCTCCAGATGAGGCAAAACATGAGCCAAAGAGGTAAAGCTACATTGGTACTTAGGGGACCTTGCAACATAGAAAAAAGGGAGTTGAAACATGTATTTTTATAGCTATGACCATAGGTGAATAATATTTGAGGCTTGATAAAAGTAGGTTTGATAGTAAAGAAAGCTAATCTGGTTCTGAGTAAGAGACTAGGTGCATGGTGAGAGATCTGGTCTCTGAACTGAGAGAACAGAAGTGTAGGAGATCCCCTAAGTTGGGGCTTAATAAAAGAGGGTTTCTGAAAGAGGAATCCAAAGATGTACCTTAAGGCAGGGTTCCCCAACCCTTGGTCCATGAACTGGCATTGAGTCACAGCATGCCAGCAATGATGCTGTGCACACAAAACCATGCCTTCTCTGGTCCACAGAAAAACATTTCTTCAGGGAACTGCAGTGTATCAGTTAAGAAATTCTGCTATGCTTGGGGATTTTCTCAGAAAATGTGGGAACAGTTCCATCATATACCTAATTGTCTGGGAAGTGACTAGGATATTGGAATCCAGTGCAGCCTTTCAGACAGTGATCCCATCTGCTCCTTGATTTCCTGAGGAACTCTGAAAGGTACCAAGTGATATCTAGTGTGACAGTGGTGATAAATAATGAGTATGGCTATTCACAGGTACGAGCACACATCCAGCTTGCGATGATTATAGGGGTAAAATATATTTCATGCCTATTAAATGAATAGATTCTTATCCAATGGCTCTCTCTTAATAATATCTTAGAAAAGAGTGGGAATGAGTGAGAAATCAATTGTATGGCATGTTGAAGTGATATGGCTGTTTGATCCCTTATAGATAAAATTGCTTATCTTTGCTCAGAATAATATGCCACATGGATAGCATCCAACATGATGGCTGGATTAATATTCCACAGTGTTATCTGGCTGGATTAATATTCCGCAGTGTTATCCATGATGTCTGGATTAATATTCCATTTTATTTAACGTTATGGAACCTGAGAAATAGGACAGGATTCTCTGTGATATGGCTTGTGAACTACATGGACCTACATATTGGTCCATTTATTATTTTTATTATTAATGTGTGTATACCATCCCATTCTTTATTTTCACAGTAAGGCGAAACATTGTACAGATCACAGAAAACACATAAGAAATAGTAAATGGAAGAAGGTAATGGCATGAGATAAGAATTGAGTTTACACCAACACTATGCATGATCCCTTTGAACCCTTGCCCACTATCATTGCTTCCAAGACTTCCATACACCAAATTATACATTACATTCAACTTATTAAACTTCTTACCTCACTTTTTCTAGGAACTTGTCAACTTTATCCAACCAAAATTTTCTCAGTCTGTTTCTTCCCCTCAACCAATTTACTCTTCCTTTATATATTTGTTTTGTAATTTGATCCTTATTTATGCACTCTATATGATCAAACTTCTTTCAAACTAGTCAATTTTGGTATTCAATTCATGTTCCTCTGGTATCCATTCCTTCATGACTCTATTTTTGTTTGAACACGCGTAGTTCTTAAATATAGCATTCTGATTGTTCATCACTGATATCCAAAAAGCTGATTATGTGTATTTGCTGTTATGTCCCAAGCGGGTTAGAATAATAGCTTCAATACCAAAAATCATGAATCATAACTATTTAGTTGGCCAAACTGCTAATGATTAGTTACCCCATAAAATTATGCCTTCTATATAAAATCAGGAAATATCTGACAGATCAGGAAACAATATTTGAGTTTTGCATTAGAATAGCTATATATAAATAAGAATGTGTTATTGAAGGTACACAATATTGTTTATTAGGTACATCTACTTAGAACAGCTTAGTGATGGATGCATTATCAATCAATCAAAAATACATCAACTTTAATAATTAATAAACATGATCATGCAACAAAAGTTTTGAGTGATCTATAAAACAACCAGACAGCAAGGTAAGATTTAGCTCTATTTCACAAGGCTCCAGTCTAAAATCTTAGGGTCAAATTCCAATTTGAAAGCTTCTGTTATATGGACTACAAAAATCTGGACAATGTCCAGATGACAAAAAAGTTTCCACAAAGTACATACACTTATATATTTCCTATGAAAGCAAACCTTGGTCTTTGATATATCAGTTTTAAGATCCATACTCTGAAGAGACTCTCACACAATCTACCTAGCATTTGCTGAAAATCATTTGGGTTCTCAGCCAACAACACAACACGAACTGCATAGAAAAAGTATATTCACATTTCTTAAGCATGTTGCTATAAAATTCTTTATACAAATGCCTGTAAGTCAATTAAATAACCAAGGGAACTCCATGCATTATTATATATATTAATATTATATTATATTTATTGACATTGTGTAATACATTAAATAATTTGTTATATATTCCACGCATTCTTATGCACATATCACTTTCATGTAAATCAAATCACTCAGAATTAATTGGATTGAATCAGGATATTTATTCATTTATTTGTATCCTACCTTTATTACGTTTAGAAATAACATAAGGTGGCAAACATATCCAACAAACCTCTTATTTTTCTCACAACAACAACCCTGTATTCTTGGTGAATAAATTCTATTCTATTCTATTCTATTCTATTCTATTCTATTCTATTCTATATGTGCCTTGGTTTTTTCTTAGAAGTTAATATTTATAGCATCAGTTTCATTTCTACTCTTAGACATAGCATTATTATCTCCATACAGATCTCTAAAATATTCCTTGCAGCATTCTATCATTTCAGATTGAACTCAAATAATTTCATCACTTTTATCTGTAATTACATATACTCTTCTTATTTCTTTCAAAACAATTTTAATTTGCATCCATATGACTCTGCATTTATCTTTTAATCTTAAGCATTGTTTGCTCTCTTTAACTACTTTGCTGCAACTCTTACTCTCTATCATATCTATCTATCTATCTATCTATCTATCTATCTATCTATCTATCTATCTATCTATCTATCTATCTATCTATCTATCATATACAATATCTTTCTCTCATTCTTTTTTGCAGCATTCTATTACATGCATTTTTCTCATTCACACCCATCTTCACTATATCATTTCACCAAGTAACTTTCCTCATTATTGTGATTTCTCACACTTCTATGCCACTCTGAAACCGTCATAATTTGCACCCTGTTCTAAGCATTTTCCACATTCTGCATCCTTGTGTCTGCTTTTAATTCATTATTTCAGGAGGTAAATGTGTCTTTCAAGACTTTTTCACATAACATTTGTACTTTCTCTTCCTGTAATTGTTCATTTTCACTCTTGTTTCTTTCACTTATTTTTTTTTATTCCCACCAATTCTCTGAGATCCAGTTTTGACACTACCTAAAAATACTGTGGCAATGTTCAGAATCTTTCTCACCCTTATATCCTTGCTAATCTTTCATCTTTCCTTTTAAGCAAATTAGACATTAACCAGGCATCATTCTTATTTATTCTTCAGTTTCCAAATGAGTCATTTTTATTCATTTTAGCAACTCATTTCCAAACATTGATTTATGTCACCTATGACAATAATTTTTACCTTGGTCTCATTCAAAACATTGAATATTTTTTTTCCAAACTCATTTCTGGTTCTCTGATTATCACCTTTCACAGGAGTGTACCATGTATTAATCACTCAATTTGAGTGGGTGGATTTCTAGTTGAATATACCCAAACAGAAGCCTTGGTGAAACCAATTCATACTTTGTAACATATATTTTAGTCCTTTCATTCATGATTAAATCAATAGCTTCACTTTCCTGCATATATCCATCCTGACTAATCCACAAAACAAGACCACATTCATATGCTTTACAGTTTTGTTCTTTATCTCATGTAGACTCTCCATGATGGTTTTGATCAATCAGGGTTTCTACACTATATCCTGAGTCAGCATACTACATATATATGTATAATAATTTGTTTGGTTTTTTTTTAATTGTGGAATTTATTCATTGTGTTTCTGGGATTGGACTCTAGGAGATTTACAGGTACGTTCATAGGGTGTAGGCAATTGTATCTTGTTTTACAAGATACTTTCTAGATTAGAAATTTTAGCTTGAAAGGATGCTTGGAGTAAAAATGGGCTTTATTTATATATGGCAAATTGGCATAAATGTGCCCCATAATGAGCAGTGCTTAGCAGGGAATGGTACATATGCAATAGCAATCTGATTCAGGCCTATATCTTGTTCTACATTTTCCCAATCTTACTAAAAAGCATGAATTTTTAATCAGGCTATTCTACTATTTTGATTCTTAGATTTATTATATTTATTGGGATTTGTATTATTTATACCGTCCTGGTGATTTGGGCTCAAGGGTGTTAGAAACATAATAAAAAGCAGGATCATTTCCATAGCAACAATTTGTCCCTAAGCAGCCAATTACCTTGAATACTGGAAATACCATTTGCTAAAATTGGGGAACAACCTGTGTTCATCTGGACCACAACTTTATTTAATATGATAATACGAATGTATGATGATGCATCTTGTGTATATGCACACACACACACATGCACGCACACACATGAGAGGGAGAAAGTTCTGATAATATGAATTATATGGTTGTACTATGAGATACATGGACTGCAAATAATCCTTCAGGTATCAAAGTGTGTCTGAATTATAAACAGATTTGTAGGTTAGGATCTAAATTGCAGGAGGAACCTAGGCTATATTCAGTGATACAATTTTTTCTTTATCCAATGAAGAATTGCATACGGTTTTGAATATTGTTAGCAGCCATCAGGGAATGACATACCTATCTTGAAACTTTGTGAAAACTCAGACAATATATTAATGCAGTACAGCGATCATGGTAATTTGAGAAAACACCAAGAACGAATTTTGTAATATATATTATGTTGTAACCAGACCAGTAAAATATTTAGTAATTAAGTTAAAGTACATGCTTTCAAAATCTGGAAATGGGATGGACTTTCAGTGCATCAAACTACTACTCTTAAATGTGCTCAATGAAATCCAAAGGCAACAAAAGGTCTGGGTTCAAAAGAAGGTATATCTTTCCGCTTGTATCAACATGACTCTTTTAACCAAGATCCAATAACAGGAAAGCACATATCAATCTCAAAGTGCCAAGTAGTACAAACCTCTTGCTAAAGAATATGGCTGTGTTGATACCCTGGGAGAGAAGTTTGCAGTAGATGCATAGTTTCTGCATATCGGCTATGTATTAGGATTCAAGAATTAAGATGCTGTGCAGGATGATTCGATCGCAAGCACTACCTTTCATTATAGTGAAAATGAAACACAGAACAAATAGCAAATAGCAAAATGCCATTTTCTCTATCGCATACCAGCCTTCCCTAACTTCACTGTAGAAGGAAGTGAAATCAGCTCTACACCATAGGCAACAGAATTTCAATTAGAGGTCTTCACAGTTTAGAAAGTGTTAGCAGATATTCTATCTTTCTCTTTCCATACTGCAAGTCCAGAAAACATAGAGCTCCTGTCCTAATTACCCTTCCAACTGTACCCACTTGAGAAAAGTATACTATACCATAATGTTGAGAGTTCTGGGTCTGCTCATTTCATCATCACTCTCCAGAGGCAGGATTTCATGTGACAATTCCTCTTGCCGTCGTCTACAAATATGCACACAATTCCTTTGTACCACTGAACGAAAGGCTTGGAGCAGAACAATGCTGGCAGCACAGCCCATAGCTGCATCCTGAAACCCACAAAATAACTTCTATGTTGATGCTATGCTTAAAAAACAGTAGCTCGTTGTCCCTGCAAACAGCCTACAGTGCAGCTGCAGCCAGCCAGCTCTCTCTCCAATCATTTCCTTGGGCTGTAATCATCTGATCACAACCAGATAGCTTGGATGCAGATATAGGAAAGATTTGATCCACTGTGTGAAACAGACGCACTTGCACAAAGACACAATTAAAATTGGGGTTTTTTTTATGGTGACTTTCTGAAAATGCAGGAGAATCATTCTGCTTGCTTTAGGCAATAATCCTTCTTCTTGTCATCTAATCACAACACCGAGAGGCTTAAACTAGCCGTTAAATAAAAGCTTGAAAAGCATGCATAAGTGCCTGCTAGCAATCATATACAGGAATTGCAGTTTTAAAGGAAGTCAAGAGAATGGTCATGGATGAATGAATAAAACTCTGTGTAAATCAGAACATCTTCCCATTGATTTATTAAGAAACAGGAGTCTTTTCTCTAGCCTCTGCTTCATAGTCAGAATATAATAAACATGCTGGCATATTAAAGTAAATGTTCATCTTAAAAGAAAATATTAGTAAAAGGACTGTACAGTCCAAGAGGCTAAGAAAATTACAAACACCTCTGTTTAGTTCTAACATGTTTTCTAATAATTTTTGCAAGTGATCCCAGCACATGTAGCTTGGCTGTTTTCCAGAATTGGACATTGATTATGATAGATAGACAGACAGACAGACAGACAGACAGACAGACAGACAGACAGACAGACAGACAGACAGACAGACAGACAG